>BRZM01001835.1:19861-44875 GCA_033238685.1 Lates japonicus
GTGTGTGTGTGTACGCATATATACATATATATATACAGAGTTATGGTAGTTAAGATGAGTTTCATAAATCCAACAATTCCACACCCAAGATATAAATAAATAAGTAAATAATTTCCCTCTACATAAGATACCTTAATTGTAATGATTGCCTCTCATAATCAGTCTGAAAAATCTTGTATATGGCGCTTAAAGAAGAATTGTTACTACAAAAGTAAAAATCCTGAATTCAAACTTTTATTCAAATAAAAGGTCGGAAGTACTGGAAGCAGAACATATTGTAACTATAAAATGTACTGATTATGTAGAGGGGCCAGGATGTTGTGTTGTTATTTCATCACTTTATTTATTATCACTAATGCATTAAGCAGCATTTTAATATTGTAGATGGAGCTTGACTTAACTATTGGATAGTTTATAATATATTTTTTTAAGATGGTCGTGTGTAAAATCTTAATTTCAGCTTGAGGAACTATAACTATGGCTGTCAAATGAAGTGTAAAGCAGCAAATTGAACTACTCGAGCAAAGAACTTGCAGATTGTAAGACTACTCAAGTACAGCACTTGAGGATTGAGTTATTTTCCATCGCTGACGAGTTCCCGGTCACGCTTTTCTCTTGGAAATTTTGGGATTGCTCTTTTTCTGTTCCACCTTTGCGTGCGAAGGAAGCGGTCATTTAAACAAAGCCGCCCACCCGCGCTAGGCAGAGGACAAAAACAAACAACTCATCCTCTATCGTAACATTGAGCGGGAGCATCTGACCTGACCCTGTGTCCGTGGCCCACACGGAGATGAGACAGAGACGAGTCAGACAGGATGAACGTCCGGCGCTATCTTGTCTGAAACGTGCTGCATTAAACTCTACCAATCATCTTGTGAGTGAAATTCCACAGGTGACTAACTGATGCAGCCTGGGTTTATCCGCCCTTTCATTTACCGCTACAGCCCCGGGTGCAGGTTCATTTCGTTATGATTAATTTACTATAAATTATTCCACTTAGACAAAGCAAGGATGACTTTTAACTCATCGCACAGTTATGACAACACATGCACATGACCACAACGGCAACATTTCCATTGTATCACTGTGATGCTGATGTGATGTTACTGTAATGTTCAAGAAACTCTCTGAATTAGAGCACATCTCATAGATTTACATGCACAGGATGTCTAATTGTACATAACTGCACAAGCTGCTTTGCATCGCTTTTACTGACGTGTGCATCGATGTGTATGTGGTGTGTTTTTCTGATGCTGTTGCTGCCTCTCTGGTTCTGACTGAAGGTATAGATCCCATACGTTGTGGCAGGGCGTGGTTAATGCACGTGATTGTATATACACTGCTCAAAAAAAATAAAGGGAACACTAAAATAACACATCCTAGATCTCAGTGAATGAAATATGCCAGTTGAAAATCTTTCTTCATTACGTAGTGTCAATAACATAAAAATGATTAATGTAAATCAAAATTATTATTCCATGGAGGTCTGGATTTGGAATCATACTCAAAATAAAAGTAGAAAATCACATTACAGGCTGATCCAACTTTAGTGGAAATTCCTCAAGACAAGTCAAAATGAGGCTCAGTAGTGTGTGTGGCCTCCACGTGCCTGTATGACCTCCCTACAACGCCTGGGCATGCTCCTGATGAGGCGGCAGATGTTCTCCTGAGGGATCTCCTCCCAGACCTGAATTAAAGCATCAGTCAACTCCTGGACAGTCTGTGGTGCAAAGTGGCGTTGGTGGATGGAACGAGACATGATGTCCCAGATGTGCTCGATTGGATTCAGGTCTGGGGAACGGGCAGGCCAGTCCATAGCATCAATGCCTTCATCATGCAGGAACTGCTGACACACTGCAGCCACATGAGGCCTAGCATTGTCATGCATCAGAAGGAACCCAGGGCCCACTGCACCAGCATATGGTCTCACAATGAGTCTGAGGACCAAATGCGGTTTGGATCCGCTACTGAGGATCTCATCCCGGTACCTAATTGCAGTCAGGGTACCTCTGGCTAGCACATGGAGAGCTGTGCGGCCCTCCAAAGAAATGCCTCCCCACACCATTACTGACCCACCGCCAAACCGGTCATGCTGGAGGATGTTGCAGGCAGCAGAACGTTCTCCACGGCATCTCCAGACTCTGTCACGTCTTTCACATGTGCTCTGTGTGAACCTGCTCTCATCCGTGAAGAGCACAGGGCGCCAATAGCGAATCTGCCAATCTTGATGTTCTCTGGCAAATGCCAAATGCCCTGCACGGTGTTGGGCTGTAAGCACAAGCCCCACTTGTGGACGTCGGGCCCTCATACCACCCTCATGGAGTCTGTTTCTGACAGTTTGAGGAGAAACATGCATATTAGTGGCCTGCTGGAGGTCATTTTGCAGGGCTCTGGCAGTGCTCCTCCTGTTCCTCCTTGCACAAAGGAGGAGGTAGCGGTCCTGCTGCTGAGTTGTTGCCCTCCTACGGCCCCCTCCATGTCTCCTGGTGTACCGGCCTGTCTCCTGGTATCTCCTCCATGTTCTGGACACTGTGCTGACAGATACAGCAAACCTTCTTGCCACAGCTTGCATTGATGTGCCATCCTGGATGAGCTGCACTACCTGAGCAACTTCTGTGGGTTGTAGACACCGCCTCATGCTACCTCTAGGGTTGAGAGCACTGACAAAATGCAAAAGTGACAAAAACATCAGCCAGAAAGGATGAGAACAGAAATGGTCTGTGGTCACCACCTGCAGAACCACTCCTTTATAGGGATTGTCTTGCTAATTGCCTCTCATTTCCACCTGTTGTCTGTTCCATTTGCACAACAGCAGGTGAAATTGATTCACAATCAGTGTTGCTTCCTAACTGGACAGGTTGATTTCACAGAAGTGCGATTGACTTGGAGTTACATTGTGTTGTTTAAGTGTTCCCTTTATTTTTTTGAGCAGTATACATTAAATGTGTCTGAAATTACTAAGAGTCTGGGATAAACCACATAACGTTAACTGTTAAATCTGCTGATTCACTGATTATAGTTTTGAGTTACTTGTCACAGAGCAAACTAGCAGAACAGCTAGCCTGTCTCGGGACTGTGTGTTAACAAATGGTAAATGGTAAATGGACTGTACTTATATAGCGCTTTTCTAGTCGTATCGACCACTCAAAACGCTTTACACTACGCGTCACATTCACCCATTCACACAACGCTTGCATTATTACAAAGCGCTCCAACACATTCACACCGATGTTGCAAACATCGGGGGCAACGTGGGGTTCAGTATCTTGCCCAAGGATACTATTTAAAGTCCACGATAAGCATTGTTACTGTGTTTAATTGAATTTAATTCAGAAACAGAATTTTGTCAGTTAAGGGGATCGACATGGGACAGAGTTGCGTTGTGCTCTTTGAACAGCTCCGACCTGGTTACTTATGAATCAAGAGCTTCTATGCTATAAGTTTAGAAGCTCATAAGCATTTTATTCTCGTATTAATGCACAAGGAGAGTCACCGCTCTTACCATCTGTCCCTTCTCTCAATATGCATGCAAATACGCAGCAGGATTTGATGTTGTGTACAAAAAACACGCTGACGACTTCTATACACTCAAATGCTGTACAGTTAGCTAATGTTTGGAGCCAGTGTCTGTAGCTAACATTACCAGCAAAACAATGGTAAGAGATTTAATGACTAACGTTAATCGCCTGTAATCATAGATCAGCGTTACGTGTTACATAATATTAACGTTGCATGTGAGCTAGTGCCCGCAATTCAAATAAACGATGCTATGGACTTCCGTTAACGTTATGTTATGTATGACAGATATGCTTCTCTTTTTTACAGACTCATTTAACGTTAAGTGCATAAAAGTGTAAAGTTAGGTTGTTGACTGATGCAAAACATAATCGATTGGTGGCTTTTTTTTTGAAACAAACGTTAGCTCCCTAACCATTACAAATTGCCTCCAAAACTGTTAACGTTAATTCATACGGTAAAAGTAAAGAAGTAGTCGTTAATTATTTTGTAATTATTTTAATTATTTTTTAAAAGGCACTGACACTAATAATTACCTAAACTAGAAACAAAAGCTAAATTAGAAGGCTGAGATCCGTAATATGGGTTTGGTCCAAACCTGTAGAACGGCAACAGAATGAAGGGCCGTTTTGAACCTGGCAACCACATTCGGTCCTGACCTGTCAGCTTAAACAGTGTGTGCACTACAGCCGGAGTAAAGGGCTTTCATGCGGATCCGGGCCAAAGGTTTTTGCTATCTGGGGAAATATCTTCTAGAAGAATGGTGTTCATTCCTCCAGCAGAGTCCAGAGACTTGAAGAATCAATGCCAAGGTACATTGAAGCTGTTCTGGCCTAAAACCTTACTAAGACACTTTCTTGTTATGTTTTGTCAAAACTGCGGACATAGGACTAGAACCCAAATGCAGACTCAGAGACAAACAACAAAAATGATTTATTTTAACAAAAGAAGCACCAAAATCTCACTTCAAAAGAAGCACTGATGAGTAACCAGAGCAAAAAGCAGCTAAAGAGGGGAGAGACAAGACAATAGGTATTCACAGGGGATAATTTACAAATTGAACACAGATGTAACAGGCAGGAAACAGAGCAAAGACAAGAAGTAAAAACAGGAGAGACACACCAGAACAAGTAACTTCAAAATAAAACAGGAAGTACCAGACAAGAACACCAGAGACACAAGGGGAAGAAATACCACAATCAAACCAAGAAGCCAGAAACACAAAATCAAACAGGAACCAAAAAAACACTAAAAACTGAAGAAAAATTATTCTAATTATTTCAAACTGAAACCAAGAAACCAAAGACACTAAGGAGCCAGATCTTAACATTTCTGTTGGTTTGAATTTGTTACCTGTCCGTATCCGCAATATAAATGAAGAGCAGTGGATCAAGGACAGAACCCTGTGGAATCCCTGTTTTATACCTCACTAACACACACTGCTTCAAAACCTATTACTTTAACCATTGGAGATTTTTTGGGGGGGAAGTTACATTTGAAGGAGAATATTCTGATTCAACATGTCTAAGATGCCGAAAACCTGCCTGCAGAACATCACTTATACCAGGTAAGGATTTAAAAAAAAAAGAATTGTCTGTTTTAGGCCACTATTTCACTAACACACACCTCCACCCTAGCTACGCTGTAGTGGAAGTGATCAGCTTCAGCTTCAGAGAGTCCTTTGAAAAAGGGATAAGTGAGAGGGAGGGAGGGTTGACAGGGTGGGTGTGTGTGTCTGCTGTGAAAGAGAGAGAGAGAGAGAGAGAGAGGCGCTGCATCAACCCAGCATACAGCAGCAGCAGCAGGCTGGGCATAGGGATCTATTGTTCCCTGTTTTATTACTGCCAGACCTCATTCTCTCTCAGTAAGGAGCCAGGAGAGAAAGAGAAAGGCAAGAGGAAAGCGAGAGAGAAGACCTCAGCCCTTGTGTGCCTGGGATTACTTCTTCTTAGACGCACCGGTGTGGACAAAGCAGAAAACACATACAAGTGCAGCTCTACCTCGTGGTCAGGCTTGCTTTCTTCCTCCTGACTGCATTGGGAACTACAGAGCTCGCCGTGCGGTGGCCATGGGGCTGGCCAGCAGAGCTGCAGGGACGCTGGGGGTTTCGAGTGGGGCATTGCTCACCTCTCTCTGGAGGTTAGCACTGCTCTTTCTGTCCATCTGGGAGCTGGATGCAGAAACCGCAGTGGAGAATAAACCTCTGTATATCTGGCAAACAGGTATGGTCCACCTTCTGTACTATTTCACCCCCCCCCACCCCCCCAGGCTAAGGGGAGGAGGGATTCTGGAGATGCTGGATGAATGTCCCATTCACTACTACCCTGGTGCTCTAGATGAAATATTAATATGTAAACGTTGGCGTATATAACAGGATGCAGGAAAGCTGATGAACTTACTCAAAGTGTTTCCATGTGGTTTTTTATTCAGTTAATCTCTTATCAGATTTATTAGAATCTATAGTATTGTTCACTTTTTATTTCATCAAATAATCCAGCAAATGTAAAAAAAAAACTGAGGATTTAAAGCAAAGTCTCTTTTTCCTGAGCCTCTTTTCCTGCAGACATGCATGTGGCAGAGGTTGATGCATTGGAGCCATCTTGCTACACTGTAGTGGGGTAACATATTTACTGCAGTCCCTGAGGTGAATGTCTCTTTACCCCCCAGCTGAGGGTTAGAGGAGCGGGCTGCACTGGCTATATTTAGGCTCTGTTCTGGGCTGAAGCATCGGGGATTCCTTGACTGCTCTGTGCTGCTATTGGGCTCATTTATCACAGTTTGACACATGCACCATTGATGAGAAATGGTGTATGCACTGTATCCACATGTGGCAATTTTTTCAGCAGAGGAAACTCTAGCTCGCTAAAAAGAGAAAACATTCCATATCTGTCTCCATTTTAGTGATGATGCAGCTGTTTGACTTGTGACAAAGCAGCTCAGAGGTGAATGTTGACGAGTTAAACCACAGTGATGCGAGTACAGTAGTTTTACAGTGTAGGCAGCTGGGCAGTACAACACAAGGCTTCCTGTTGTTGCTGTTTTGGGTGGTGCCTCCCACTGATGGAGAGCTCGTTTACTGTGAGAGAGCAGCACATGGTCAGAGGAACACAATACTGATGCATGGTCCAGCGAGCAGAGTGAAGGAGTGGGAGAAGGAGGGGAGGAGGGTGGAGAGGGAGTGATGGGAGTAGTAGGGGGATGGATCTCCCTCATGGACATCAGGACAGGAGTGCCCTTTGGATGTAGCTGGAGATCAGTGTTCTCTTTCACTACTGTCTAATCTTTCTCTGTTTCTCTGGATCAATGTACTGGTTTCATTGGGACCCTGTAGCCCTTTCCCAGCAGTGGGGGCTGATCAGTGGGTATAGTCCTGACAGTGCAGCTTAGCCTGTTCGGGATCAATGCTGGCTATAGGTGGAATCTTAAATGTAATGTACTTGTTAATAATCTTTGTAATATGTGTGTATAATATCTACAATGTGCAGTCCATGTGAAATTATTCTTTGCTAAGAAATCAACATGTACTGTGCATCCTTGGTGTTTGTTTTGGATTGTGTACTTATTTAGTAATGACCAGAATGGGTGGCCACACCTTACAGTAAGAAGGTTCTGGGTTTGAACCCCGGTTCGCCCAGGGTTTTTCTGTGTGGAGTTTACATGGTTTCCCTGATCCTGTGTGGGTTCTCTCCAGGTTCTCCAGCTTCCTCCCACAGTCCAAAGACAGGTTTATTGGTGACCCTAAATTACCCGTAGGTGTGAATGTGAGTGTGAATTGTTGTTTGTCTCTGTATGTCAGCCCTGTAATAGACTGGTGATCTGTCCAGGGTGTACCCTGCCTCTCTGTGACTCTCATGAAGGTGAGCAGTATACATAATGGATGAATGAATGTAATAACCAGAAAGAATACATTTAAAGTAGGGAAGTTAGCTTTGATATTGATGACATCAGTGCTGTATTTGATGTAGTGAGGACTAAAAATAATATGTTATATCATATAATAACCACAAGCTAACAGTTCTGAGCTCAGTGTCAGCTGCATTTTAAGAGGTCCAACATTACACCTTGCCTAGCCCATATGTGACCATTAGCACATCTGGACCCATGAAGGAAAGACAAAACTAGACAGAGTGTTCAGGAAGAGCTACTGACCCAGCAGGTGTTGAAATAGCACTGATAAAGAAATGTCTTATGCAAATGAGCACTAATGATTGTGGTTGTACTAGCTTCCATTTCCTTCCTGAACGAAATACAAATCTAAAGGTTGACAGTTGTAAAGAGACAGACAGTTTAAGTTGCTAATGGTTGGCAGCTGACACTCTGTGGACTTTTTGTTTCTCCAGTTATTTGACCACACTGTAGACTGTATCAGATATTGATCTTTTATTAAAGAACAGATATCAGCCATTTTAATATGAAGTAAGTGCATCTGATAAAATTACTCTATGAAGTGTGGCATGGCATTGCATTTTCTTTACACATTTTATGTTTCTAATTGTCCAGCAGTGGATGAGGAAATAAATGTTTATTTAAAACAAGTTGCTGTCACCCTATTAAAGCAGAATTTAACAGAGGAGGGGAAAAAACCTAGACTATATTCATATTAAATAATAATAAAAATTTTTACACTGGACAAAAACCAACTCCAACATACAGGTCAAACTGTCTCCATTCAATGATGATTTAATTTTTCTTCTCATATTTATTTGTGCCTCCCAGCTTCATTGTTCACACCCTGTGCATAGGAATGGAAATCCTCTGGTATTATGTGCTGTACCTCCCATCGTGTTAAAGCAGGGGAGGAGATTAAGGATAGAGAAACCAGAGCAGATTGGCCAGACAAAGTTAACCTAGATACGCTATAGACATGTTTATGTGTGTGTCTCCTCTCGGCTTAAGTATGTCGGCACTTGGCTCCCTGATGCTATCGGTTTGGCTCACTGACAGGACTATGGCACCGATGTTGAGATGAAGGACAATGAACCATTTTTGCGCATTGTGTTCTTGTTTTTGACGTGACATTTTTGGTGAGATTCCTCCATCCTATCAGAGCTCAGATCAAAACAATGCAGAGAGGCTTTTCTGCACCTCAGCACACCTCAGGGTGCTTGGGAGCAAGGAAGATGTCTGCTGAGATCTTGGACACAGAGATTTAGGGGAGTGTCAAATAAATCCACACCTCTGTGGCTGAAATTAGGAAAAATATGGGATGGTGGCATCTCAAGAGACTAACATAGCCAGAAATATGTGCATAAGTGCCAAAGGGAATGATAAAAATTTTAGTTATTTAATCTTCCTCTGTGGGCCACCACCAACACTGATGAGTAACCAAAAATGTTAAATGAAACAAACAGATGAGTGGTGATGTCACAGTACTCCCCTACACCACCTGCATATGTATGGGATTTTGTGGCATTGTGTAATCTGTCTTTTGGCAGAGGACTTGCTTATGTTGTCTCAGTGTTTGGAGCACAGCAGCCACAGAAGGTTGGGGATTAGATTCCTGTTAATGCATTTTGCTCTCTAGGGTTTCCTCCCACAGTCAGCTGGACTGAAGGCTGTAATTGACTAGAGGTTCTACAGTACATTGCGTTTACAACTTTACCACACATTTTTAATGAATGAATGAATTAATTAATTAATTCTTTACCAAAATTGGTGTGATTATATAGTAAGACTTAAAAGTTATAAGGTCAACAAATCCATTTATCTGCAGATATCAACCTTGGTGAAATTATCATATTAAAGTAATGAGTGTAATTACATTTTTAGTCACACAATTAGTATTAGTCATAACCTCACAGAACAATGAAGAACAACATTACTAAAACAGAGTCCTGGGAGGTGAAGAAATACCAGCAGTCAGGTGGTCAGACAGATCATAACACTGCTTCCTTAACCACATGTTTGTCATTGCAGTCATGATGACAAAGGTCCTTATTTTAACCCAAACCACATTAAATATAACAGATAAGAAAACATTAAAATTGCATTTAAAAGACTATAGAAGTACAGATTAAAAGGGGGATGCATATGTAGTTTATTGGTAAGCTGCAGCAAACAATAATGTTCTAAGCCCTAATTTAAATAAGCTAATCTACTGTAGACAGCCACCACAGAGCTGGAACCAACATCCTCTTACTACACTGTGAGTAGTCAAGAATTCCAAGTTTTTGATATATGGCATGTAGACTACACACACACAAAACCTGATGAACAGTAGTGGTTGTTCAGGCTTCAGACAACATTGTGGTGTATATTTCCACATGGTAACCCTTTAACCATCACCAGCGCTGCCTTATTACTGCAGTATAGCTGGAGACTTCCTGGTTTGGTGCAGGACAACAATGGTCTTTGCAGGGCTGAACAAACCAGAGTAGTGACTAATGGTAATTAGCTGAGCAGTTTCCCTGTCCAGATCCAGTCAGCTTCAGAAAGAGCCAATGAATGGTGGCTATTTAGGGCCGCATAAACCACACACACACACACACACACAGAAACCACTGATGTCTGTATTGTCCTCACGCAGTGTACGGCTCTTTTCTGCGCTTCCACAGATGCTTGTATCCATGTGGTGCACAAAAGAAAGAAGGAGGATTCACCTCCAGTCACATGGCTCACTCTTTGTTCTTCCTCTAATGTCCCCAAAGAACAAACCCCCACCCCCCGGGCACACACTGCCGCTGTCACCCTCTCCCTCTCTCAAGGTGACCTTTAACCTCAGAGCTGTGAGGGGGGTCTCGTGAGGGTATCAACAGTGAAAAGGAGGTAGAAGTTGAGCTAATGCAACAGCTTCTCAGCTCAAGTGTCAAGTGCTTAATTCAACCATTTACGCCAGTAAATTTAATAAGCTGCTAGTGAACTGGAGGTCGACTGATTTCGGTTTATGACAGTGACAGAGTGATACCACTACTCATATTCTTAAATCTAAAGGTGCCAGGATTGTGTTTAATCGAAACCATGGAGTAGAGCTAAAAGAGAGTGAATATTGGACATTTGTCGGGTCAATTATGACATTAAATAAATGCTAATGTTGCCCTGTCTCTGCTGCATGTGTAAACAGGAAATTGTGTGCTGATGTTATCAGTGTTATGAGGATGTAATATGTCAAACCTGTTTGATTTTTAAGTTGTTGCTGAGTTCTGCACCCATCTTCTATCTGTTTGTGTGTGTAAAACAATCAGTTCCATCTCTGCAAGGTCAACGATGTGCCTAGCCTTAATTAGCATCTGGACTGAGAAAAGGGAAAGTGCCAGCTTACATCAAATGAAAATGCTAGTTTTAAATGTGTTTCAGAGGTGACAAGCACTTAATGTACTCTGAGCTGTTCCTGAATATAATCTTAAACGTTTCACTGCATTTTCAGAAAAGTGTAGTGAAGGAGCTTTTAGTTGAATTAGATATCACAGTCAAGATAAGAATATTGTGGCTATGGTATCTTAAATATTCACTTCTCAAGTGAGACTGGGGCGGCACTGTGGTATGGTGGTTAGCTCTGCCGCCTCATATGAAGGTTGGAAGCTTGACAGACCAGACCATTGTTTTTAATTTTTTTCAAAAAGAGGCACGATGCATCACCCAGTTTTACAGGAGTGCAATTCTTAATAGCTGTGGTATCTCTTTACAGTGATCAGTGTTTACATTTTTTCAATGGATATCTCTTGTGGTCAGACAAATAATGACCATCTCAGAGGTAAAGGCTGAAGTTGTGCACTGTTGGTATTGGAGGAGGCTGAGTTAGACGACACACATCGTACCACTGTGCACATCCAGTCTCCTACTACCAGCCCAGTGCAGTACTACATTCTTTTAAGCTAAGGATTTAATTAATTCTTCTAACACTGCTATTACAGTGCAGCTTGCAGATTTTCAAGATAGCTGTCCTTACAGCAAGGCCTAACTCTGGTCAAAACCCATGAGTCTTGGAAGTATCAGTAACTATTCACTCTTGATCATGTTGTACAACTTTGCATTTGCAAGTTTACAGTTTTTCTCTGCTTTCTGTGTTAATGCCTAGCTAGCTTAAACCTACCTGTACCTATCTCTGTACATAACTCACAGTGATAAAATGGATAGTCTGTCGATCTTCATATCTAACTTTGATGGCAAACAAGCCTGTCTCCTAAAATGTCTAACTTTACTGATGTGTAACAGGATGTGCAGCTTCGAGGGATGAAAAGCTATTTTTTCCTTTTTTGTGTACTGATGATGTCAAGCACCCTTTTCAATGAAAACATATGGATGTTCATGATTAATTAAAAGGCATTTGTTGTTTTGAACAGACACTTGAGTGTCAGATGGGCCTGTGCAGATAGAGCTGGAAGAACGCTATCAAGGCGTTGTGGAGGCGGGTGAAATTATTTCTGTTTTCAATGGGATTCTTCAAGTGCCAAATTGCAGCCATTATTCTGTGTGGGTTTGAAGAAGCTAAATCCAGCTGTTCAGTTCTGCCTGGCGGGCTGCCCCAGGTGTGTATAAACACTTACACACAGGTGCATGTACACACTACCACTCCATTGAACTCTCTGTCTCTCTCAGCTGTCTGCTGTCTCTAATTGACCCTGTAATCCCCATTAACATTAACACACCCTTATTTCTCCTTTCTCTTACTTGACAAGTAAAAAAGAATTTCTAATAAGGTAATTCACAGTCTCAACACCCTGACCAAAGCAGAGTGACAGTGCAATTCGTCCCGCTTCCACTTCCTTGCTATTTTATGCTGTATTTCTCACTCACATAGAGCTAAAGCAACACACATACATTTACACGTGCAGACACAGACACACACACACACACACACACACACACACACAGGAATGAGTATTGTGTGTGCGGCATACCTCATTACTCCCAATGAGAGGGCTGACAGTGGGGGAGGAGTGTTGCTGCCAGTATGCCACCAACAGGCAGTGGACACAGAGAGGCTGAGTAATTACAGGGGAGAGGGGTTTGTTCAATCTGGGTGCTCCACTGCATGGCTGCCACCTTTGTTAACTGACAAGAGGCCAATGCAGACAAGGTACACACTCAGATTTGACTGAAAAATGGCTTTACAGATGCACAGGGCTGTCACCTATCAAATCACAAAATCACAATGTCTGCACTTACTAACAGACCTAATTACAAAAAGACAATGAGAAAAGAATGGAGGCACGTGGAACATATGGTGATAGTCAAAAAGCAGGGCTGCTGAATGCCAAGCAACTGTTTGTGTGTAGATGCAACCCAGAACAATACCAGTCCAACTAACCACATTACAGTGATTACGCTGTCTTCCTGCAGTCAGATAAACCCTTGTTTCCCTCTGGCTAACTCATGCCCTCTGTGTGGCTTGATTAGCTCGGGGAAACGTGCTGAAGGATTTGGCCTAAGCAGCATTAAGAGCTTTTCATCAACCTGCTTCCTCCTCTCTATGCCAGCCTCCCAGCCTAGTGCTCACCTCCAGCTAACTCTCATGTGACACATGATCTAAAAGCCAACCACCAATTCTTAGATTCAGATAGTGAACGCAGACACGAGAACCACATCTGATGACCTTCCATTAGTCACACTATTTCTAAACCAGAGCCCAATTTTAATTATAACATTAACATTAAACCAAAAGCGTGTAACAGTTTTACAGAGATTACAATTGACTATTCAGCTGTGTTCACCTTAGTGTTTAAATATAAATGGCTGCAAATTCGTTGAGGTCATGATGACCACGTAGTTCCTAATACCTTAACTACAAAACAAGTTGTTTGTTACTGCCTTCCAAATAACATTACAAAACATTACAGAAACAGTTAATATGGATACTGTCTGTGATGTAATGCTCTCTAATACAGCAGTTTTGCAATAAACATTTATGTTTATTACAGAGTTTGTGCCGTTTTTTTGCACTTTATTTTTATTCTTATGTGCCTTTTTATATTATATCTTTTTCTATTCTTTACTCTTGTTTGTTCTCACTGCTGCTGTAACGAGTGAATTTCCCACAAGTGGGATAAATAAAGTCTATCTTATCTTATTCAACTGGATGCTCATTCTCGTTCTCGGTGCTGTTGAAATGTCTTGCATTAGACAGAGAAGTATCTCTAACCTACCCTCATTGATATAAATGTGTAGACAAAACAGTGACAAAAAAGTGCCACAAACTGCAGTTTCAGCACAAACTGAACATTGTAACCTCCATGAAGGAGCATTAGTTTTAACTGGGCGTACCTAATAAACTGCTAACTCAGTGTATTTATAAGGTCATGGTCAAAAGAATCCAATATTAATGTTTTGAAGAAAATAATGGTTTCTGGTGTCAAAGTTGCACCTTTTTAATTCCAATCATACAGCCAAGGAATTTAGAGAGTATGAATGTGTGCATGTCACCAGAGGATGATTTGTGATGATTTTTCATGGAACAGCTGTCAGCCTTGAGTGTAGCAGCACCATCAGGTGAAAACAAATATGTTGGCACATAATTAGTCCCAAAGACTGGACTTTCATGTGCTGATATTTCATGAAATCTCATGAACACTCCCTGATGCTTATAGTGACCATCTTCCTTCCAAGTCTAATATTCAAATTAGAAATAGTAATTAGAGAGAGAGAGAGAGACTATATTTGCCATTTGCACAGGTATGTAAGTAAGTACAAGCACACTGGAATTATTGTGTGTTTGTCTGAGTCGCCGAAGAATTTTTTGAAAAAGATACAATATAAATTAAAGCTGCGGCGTTGAATGGGCCCTCGCACCCTGACGGGCGCGGGGTCCCCGCAGGTTGTACGACACAGTTCTGCAACTGTGTGACCGCCAGACACGGAAGGAATGAGTCAGAAGTCCCTTACTGCCCCCATCAGGTGGCGCTATGACTATACCTGAATATTGGCATGTAGATGTGTTCAGGCTATGACACTTAGCAAACACGTCAAGTTTGGGGCAGATCAGACAATGTATGCATGAGTTACATCCACTTCCTGGTTAATGGCAAAACATCAAAATTTGCCATGGCACCACAGACATGCCCTTCAACGGAACATCAAAATTTTCACAATAAGGCATCATGAAGTCCTTGAGGCTTTCCTGATTAAGTCTGAAGTGGATCACGTCAACCTGCTAGTAACAGGATGTCAAAGTCTAAAACGTCTTTTCCTGAGGCCAATAAGTGGCGCTATAACTTTTTGTAAATATTGACATTTGGGTGTGTTCATGCCGGGACCCTTATCAACACTGTGAAATTTGGGGCAGATTGAACAAAGTATGGCTAAGTTACAGCAACTTATACGCAACTTCCTGTTTCATCAAAATTTGAGGTGCCATCATGGCCACACCCTTCGACATCAACAAAATATTTTAATAACTTTTAATCACAAAGGCCTTAAGAGTATCCTGACCAAGTTTGAGGTCAATATGAAAAAATCTGTAGGAGGAGTTCGATCAAATACAACGTGCCCAAATTGCGAAAAATACTAAAAAATGGCTGGCTTCCTGTAGGTTTGACGTCAAGAGACTTTTTGGTGCATCTCAGCATGTTACATCATGCCTCCGAATTTCGTTCACCTCGGACAAACTAAGCCCAATGGCAAGTGGGTTTTGAGTATGTCCAGGGGGGCGCTATGGAGCCATTTTACAGCGCCAATGAATGAGACTCCTTTCAGATGACAATTTTTGCCAGGTCTGATGTGTGTGCAAAGTTCCGTGAGTTTTTGAGCATGTTTAGGCCCTCAAAAATGCAATTTTGGTGTCACGGGAATAATAATAATTTCTACGATTACAATAGGGCCTTCGCACGCTAGTGCTCGATATTACACGATATGAAACAATAAGAGAACATAACATAAATAAAATTAAAATAAAATATAAACAAACAGAATAAATATATGTACATACAATATGTGCGATATATGTACAAGAGCAGCATGTCAGATTTTTATTGCACCGGTTTGAGTTGTAAAGTCTGTTATCTGTAGTGTGAAGTGATTTGTGAAGTGAGGTAGTTCCTTCCTTCTTTGATGTCTTGTGCCACTAGTCTAACAGTGGCTGGAAAGAAGCTGCTGTGGAGGCGAGCCATGTGAGCGCTGATGCTCACTGGCCTGCGGTGTCTCAGGATGTAGCCTGAATCCACCCACTGAAAACAGAGCATGAGCTGGGTGATGTTTGTCCCCAAGGATACTCTGTGCTTTCCTCCGGCAGCGCTGGGTGTATATAGTGTCCATGGAGGGGAGACTGGAGCCAATGACCCTTTCTGCAGTTTTTATGACCCACTGCAGTGATTTCCTCTCAGCCAGGGTGGTGTTGCCATACCACACTGTGATACCGCTGGTGAGGATACTTTCAACGAGTCCTCTGTAGACTTGGGTGAGGGGCTGGCGTTTGTGTCCTGCCTTCTTCAGCATCCTGATGAAATGTAGCCTCTGTTAAGCTCTTTCCACTGTTGCTACAGTGTTTTTTGCCCAACTGAGACTCTCAGAGATGTGAAGGCCCAGGAAGTTATGGCTGTTGGTACTCTCCACCACGGTTCCCTTGATGGTGAGTGGCTGCAGCGGAGGGGCTCGTCTCCTAAAATCCACAATCACTTCTTTGGTTTTGTCTATGTTAAGTAAGAGATCGTTGTCATCTCCATAGATGGCAATCTTATGAACCAGGTCCCTGTAAGATGACTCATCACCCCCTCTGATGAGTCCAAGGATGGCTGTATCATCTGCATACTTAATAACAACATTATTGTCCTGGGTGGAGGTACAGTCATGTGTGTACAGTGCGAAGAGCTTTGGACTTAAGCAACAGCCTTGTGGGGTCCCTCTCTTGGCAGCCCTGATGGCTTTTTGGACTTGGTATCGGGCCTGTCTATACTCTCCAATATCTCCTGACTTGATGGCTGCACATTGGTTTCTAATCTTATTGTGTATATCCACATTGAACCAGAGCTTCTGGTTGGGATATACACAAATAGTCTAGGAGGGGATGCAGGTGGAGGTACACTCAGTCAATATAGCTGCTAACAGTGTCTGTATACTCATCTATATTGTCCGTGGCTTCCTTAAAAATGCTCACGTCTGTGGCCTCCAAGCAGCCCTGCAGTTGTGCTAGTGTCATCATCAACCCACATCTTCACAGTCCTGACTGTGAGCGGGTCTGCTTTGAGCCTCTTGATGTAGGTAGGCTGTAGCAGAATAGCGAGGTGATCACTTTTTCCAAAATGTGGCTTAGAGACAGCAGTATAGGCATTTTTAATGTTACTGTAGCATTTGTCTAGGAAACTGTTTCCCCTGGAGGGAAAATTGACAAGCTGATGATATTTGGGGATGCTTTTTCGGAGATCACAGTGGTTAAAGTCTCCTAGGACAGTGATAGCAGTGGATAAGTTCTCATGTTTGCTGATCATGTTGTACAGTTCTCTGAGTGCATTGTTCTCATTGACCGGGGGAGGGACGTACACTAGACTGAGAATGATGCACTGCAGTTTATATGAAAACGTCCAGTGTGGCGCCGTTGTCCCAACAGTAACAAAGTCTCTCGATCGTACTTAATATGTGTGCTACCCCACAAATGAACAGACAGTAGGGACACTAACAAAAGAAGAATTAAGAAAATCATGACCCGGAGAGCTACGCAACGTCGCATACTTAGGAGCGCCATCTTGAAGAAAATTAAATTAAATGTCCTTTAATTACACTTTGGTCATAACGAGGCATTTTGGAAACTCAGACCTGCATTATATTTAACTTTGTTATGAACATTCATGGAGTCATAATGTCTTGGATTCTTAAAGAACCCCTGACCGCTTGTTGAGCTTCACTTATACACAAGAAACATTTATGCTTGTACATTCTGTACATTCTCCAGTAAGAGCAATACTTTCAGCACAATGGATTACTCATACTGTCCAGCAATTTGGTATCAGTGGTGTGTCATGAATATTGTATTGCAGGGGGGTTTAAACTTCTCATCTTGTTTTGAAATTAATTAAATGAAACTTAATTCAGTTAAGAGTGAGGAACAGAGAGATGGATGGAAAGATACCAGATATGAAATATTAATTTTCCATACCAGCAAACACTGTAGAAAGTCCCTTAAATAGCAGCACTTTAACTGCAGTCATCACTGTTTTATTAATCAGGTCAGTGGCTCCCTGGAAGACACAAACACTGTTACACCAGTCATTCTCAGCCTAATGAGGCCCTGAGGAGGCCACTGAAGTCAAAACACAATCAGAGCCCAGCAAGTGAGCTGTCTGTTTCATGACTGAAAGACACACTCATCCTTTAATAAATGCTCCTCCAATAGTAAAACTAAAAGGAAACAGTGCATGCTCCCTTGTGAACGAGGTAAATTCAAGTTCCTAGTAATCATATAAAATATTATCTGGCACTGTGTCACAACAGTGCCATTCTGTATCTCACAGTCTCACCATTCACTGACAGCCCATCAGATCATCAGTAGGAAGGGATGTTGTTCTCTAATAAAGATAGATTGATTGCTTGCAAGTGGATGAAAACGATGAGTGTCTTAGTGGAGGTTGGGCCAATTACAACTGGTTTATTAAAATTTATGTTATTTTAAAACTTATCATTGCAAAAGTTTTCATTTAGACTGCTTGATCTGTTTTATGCTTAACAGTTTGAGATGTACACACCTTTCTCTGATTAAAATGACTTGAACAAGAAGTAATGATGATCTCATTCTTTTTAACGGCTCTTTGAAACAAACAATGTAACAAGGTCTGGGTCAGGTCAAGACAGGACTGCTGGCCATACAACCAGCACCTGGGGGCAGGAGGTCAAACAGGCACTACACAGGCCAATCCATTGCTCCTGCAACCATTCACATCATAACAGAACAAAAGCAACCGGATGACGCTGCACCCCCACCAATGACCACCCAACTCCAAAGACCATCTGTCCACAGACCCAAGCCCACAAAAGACAAAAGATAAAAGACAGGGAGGAGGACAGCAGATATGGACACTAACAGCACAGGCTTTACATATAAGGCTCTGCAACTTTTATGTCCATCCTTCCCAAAGGCTCAGTTGTCCCCATCCTTTTAGGAATATCAGATTTTGCAATTTGTGCTTTTATATCGATTGTCCAAGTAAGACATTGAAATCTGACATATTAAGCTGTGTAGATAATTTATGTTTTCTTACAAACAAGATTACCATGTTACTGATTTGTAATTAATTCTCTTAAAAATGACAGTTCTAAGGTGTATATTCTTTTATTATAATTCACTACTTACCCTTCAACTTGATCCCATAATAAGCCTACAAGTGGACAGTACCACTGCAAAAGCAAGATAGAGTCTTACAAAACTAAATACATCCTTCAATGGTAGTTATTATGTTAATTATTATGAGTTTCCCACTTAAACTAGTATGGTTTATGACAATAGTTGTTGTGTATAGAATGCACAAAGTATATGATAATGTATGCAGAGTGAAGAAAATGAAGCTCTCATAATTTCATCTATAAAGGAGCAACATGTACACAATGAAAGTTGAGTGAAGTGTTGGTACATATGGTACATAAAATGTATCGGCTCTGTAATTGTAATCTGCCTGCTACAGTTGAATATTTTTGTGTACAAGCGAAATATTTGGTCAGATAGTGACATTAAAAAAGTCAAGAGGTATGAAAATAATGTAGCAATAACTATCTGGGAAAACATGAATATTTACAAATTTCATGTCAAATTTACTAGCAGTTGTTGTGATATCTTGCTCTCAGCCAAAAGGTTGACTGGACCAACCAACCAATCACCACCAACACAAACCTACTTTACTCTTACAATGCTATGCTACAAGATGTATTATGTTAATAACGTACGAATCTCTGACCAAGGATTATGCCCATCTACAATGAAGAAGTCAAAGTAACTATGTTTGATGATAAGACTAAATCTGCTCTGAGCTCTGATGAAAGGTGTACTGTCATTTGAATTACTCATAAACTGGCAGCCTATTTGCAAATAGTCTGCAGTCCTTGCCAGAGTAGATATTTTTAGGTATTCTCATTTTATCCTGTTTAACCCATTTTCTCATGCCTACTGTTTCTCCTCAGTCTGTGTGTGGAGCTCAGGCTGATGCTGTTTGTCTGTCCTGATTACATGTCATAATACATTTTGTATGTGAGGCTTGCTATGGCTCAATAAATAAGGGCTGTAACGATATTATTAACACTATCAGTACAGACGTTTTACAGGTATTACAGATATCCATAGAAATGCATAATGAAAGGTTAAATAATAGTGTCTGTCTTGTGTGTAGCATATTAGTGTGGTCAGTAAGACATACTTTAACATACAAAGGTGTCCCTGGAGATAACAATGGTGTACATTCACAAAACAGGACAAGGGCACTTTTTACTCTCAACACAAAGACATTACAGTGTTAATGAGAAGCTGGTGAAAAACTGACCTCTGACATTTTTTGGAACAAATATTACTAATGGTGTGTGCCAGATGCTCTTCCCATCAGATACGACTGCTTGTTATCACATTACTGACATTCACAACAAATATGTTTTCTGTGAACGTTTTACTGATATGTTCCAAATCAACTCTGCCACTTTCCAAATATGACAAAATATTGACAACATTTCCTCATTAGGTTAATAGAGAACCTAATCAGTTGTGTTTCCTAGGAAATTAATTTGCTGTTGTAGACTAAATTTGTATGAGACAGGGCTGTAAAAAACTAGACTTGTTGATCGACCTTTGAGGCAGCATGGGGAATGACAGCACGGGGGTTGACTGTACTATTGGTGCATCCTTTTACACTTCTACCAGCTTTCATCCCAGCCTCATTTGGCTGTTTTCCTGCACTGCCTCAGCCTTTCTGTCTGTTCATGTAACAGCCAAGTGCACTCTGCCAGGCCCTCCTGTCTATCTGACTTCACTGCACTGTAGATCTCTGAGGTGTGTGTGTGTGTTTGGAGTGACACTCCCTGGTGTGTCTGTTTCACACCACTGGCCAGCAAGATAAAACACACACACACATACAAGTACAAATGTATCACTCTACACACACACACCAAACTGCACTGTTTCTGTCTTCTCTCTCTGTAACACACACACACACACACACACACACACACACACACACACACACATTTGCATCATTAAGCCTCTGTTTCTGTGGACTGCTTGATTTACTCTGGCCCTTCACAACCTCTCTGCTACAGAAAATTATTCTTTCCACTTCAACATTTGCTACCCGTGTGTTAAACAAAATGTCACAGGCCAACAAGTGCTCCACCTCCTCAATTGCTGTAATTTGTTCACCACTTGCAGGGCTAATGGCAAGCAAACATTACAGCTGGAATTGTTAAGTGTTGGTGTCTGGCTTGTGCTAAACAAAAGGGCAACAGGCTGGGCTGAAGTGTTTTTCAGCTGAATGTATGGTCATCAGACATGGTACAGACAGGAACATGAGAGGAAGGCACCGTAACTGTCTTTGTACTGGTGCTGAGATGACTTCATAAGAGATAAGATAAGATAAAATAATCCTTTATTAGTCCCACAATGGGGAAATTTACATTGTTGCAGCAGCATAAGTGATTGAAAAGATAGAAAGACATAAATACAAGTAAGGGCAAGATAAAAACAAGATAAGGCTATAAAAATATACACAACAGTATAAACATGACAATGTAATAAAAAATATTAACAGAAGAGCAATATACACAGGACTTTACACATAGAGACAGAAAATGAACTAAATACAGATATTGCACATTTGAAAATGGAACTGCACACAGTGAATGACTGATAGCAGCTGTTTTGGATTAATTAAAGTGCAGAAACCTAGTGAAAATGGTCCATGTGTGTATGTGGTGTATTAGGAGCAGTGCTGGTTGTAGAGTCTGACAGCAGCAGGAAGGAAGGACCTGCGATACCTCTCCTTCACACACTTTGGGTGAAGCAGCCTATTGCTGAAGGAGCTGCTCAGTGCTGTCAGACTGTCATGACCATAAACTCACAGTGCGTTTTTCTGGCTCTTCTCCGCATAGTTAACACTTTGGATATGCACACAGCAGCACTGAAAGAAGAGGAAGTAAATCAGGTGGACACTTGCCTTCTTCTGTTTACAGGCTCCTGTTGACCTATAGTAATCTGTCATGATGACAAAACTTGCTGACTTCACCATCAACAGCCTATGAACTGTACAGGTGAATGACTCTGTAGTCTTAAAAAATCATAAAGACAGACTGCTGTCTGGAGAGGCAGTGCTGGAGTCAGTAATTACACCTGAATGGGCATTATGTGTCCACAGCACAGTGCCAGTGACTCTTGACTTATCATTCCTAATTGATTCCTAATTAGGGTCTGACTGATATCAGATTATACAGGCCAAAAGACACAAAGATTACTCATACAAGGGAGCCTTTGAAATACTTGGTCATGACACTTTTCTGATTAAAGGAGCTATAAGAAATGTTTTAGACTAACAGTGAATCGAATAACAGTGTGAAAACAATGTGACTTTGTGAAAGGGGTTATCCGTGGCAATGAATCTGATACCTCAGCTTTATGGAGCTTTAAAGTGAGCTTCTTCTCACTGTGCACCTGTCTGACAAATAACTGGAGAATTGGAATCAGAATCAGAAAAAAAACTGCTCAACACTCAGCTGGGAGAGAAGAACTAGAAAAAGTAAATACAACTGTTAAATAGTAATAATAATAAAAACACAGCCAGTAATTTAATTAAATGTAATTTGTAGAGGTAAACTGAATGAAGCGTAGTGTGGGTCAACAGTAAATTAAAAGAGTTGCCAAAATGATATTCACAATTATTTTGATCAATATTGAGATGACAATTATTTTTCATGACTATTCATTGATTTTAGGGACAAAATATTTTTATTGCCTGTTTACAGTGTTTGATTTGATATGCAGCAGTGTTTCCTTTGAGCAGAGCACACTTTTAAAACATCAATATAATAAGGTTCATTTAATTGTTGGAAGCCATAATCGTGATTGATATTCAATTGTGCATAAAATATCTGCAGCATGGCACCACATGGCAAAGGACTGGAGTCTCTGCAGGAGAAAGAGCTGACTGTGGCCCTTCCAGTAGAGAGTCACAGAGTTACAGGTCCAATCCAGTTTGTAGTCCAAGCAGACACTCAGATATTTGTACTCCTGCACCATCTCCACTATCTCTCTCCTAATAGAAAGATGACTAAAAGGAGTCCTGGATCTCCTGAAGTCCAACACCAGCTCATAGAGCAGCAGATAGTTCAACTCTATATTAATATCCAGATCCACACATCATCCCTCCTGTTGTTCCTTATCACCTTCTGTCTGTATGACGTGTTTGCCCACCACTGATTTCTGACCACAGAGTAAAGAAGCCAACTAGAATCAGTAAAGCAGCTTACAGTGGCACAGCAGAGGGCAGCTGGACATTAACCTTCAGTTGTTGTCACTGCATGGTCAGTGGACAGTTTGCTGGAGCATATCCTGCCTGTCAGAGCAGCTGTCCAAACACCACTGGTTATCTCT
The DNA here is from genome assembly GCA_033238685.1 of Lates japonicus. Classification (NCBI taxonomy): domain Eukaryota; kingdom Metazoa; phylum Chordata; class Actinopteri; family Centropomidae; genus Lates; species Lates japonicus. Next base: position 42,855 of record BRZM01001835.1, read on the forward strand.
ATCCACACAACTACCTGCTCTGTGGCACAACACAGAGAAACAAGATTACATATTTTCTTTTTCTTAAATATAACTCCTGGCATATCCCTCAGTATCATTCTCAGAAACACATGTCATATAAAAATATACATTGAAATTGATCTTCATATCTGACCACTGCTTTGATTTGAAATGTCAGTCTTTGCCTTTAATCATGCTGATTTACATTTTGTTAGCCGAGTGAGTTTCCCTTCTCAGACACTGAAGTGTTTGTACTTGTAGAAATCCAAAGTATGTGTGGTGGTAATCTCACCCTCCGTGAAACCGAGCCCTCCGTCCCAGTTCAGCTTTAACTGTCAGTCAATCAGCAGGATTCTGCATTTAAAGTCTGCTCTATATCAGTGGGAGGAAAATCAAAAGGAGCCACTGACCTACCCAAGCTCCCCCTTCTCCGCCTTATCTCCCTGTCTCTGAGATTTAGCATACAAGTGCAGTGCCTCTCCCACTGATCCCCACCACTGGCTTTTTGCTGATGCTCATTTTTTCTTAATAAGACCGAGCCAAGCAGCATAGTGGGAGAAACCAGAGGAGGCAATGACGAGATCCTCTCTGAGCTAATGGCACATTACAGCAACCTAATTACAGTGAAGTGGTTTGCTCCCCATTTGCTGTAATCACAATGTGATGTCTGTTCTAAAAACAGACAAAACAAAAAAACAAAAAAAACAAAACAAAAAACAGCAGGTAATTGTCATTACATTTAACTTATGTAAGAACTAATGGAGTTGGAAAATGGTCTTGTTATTTAATGCTAAAAGACTTTATTCAGTCTCTATATATTGTTTTAAAGGATTATAGATCTGTATCATTTTCTCATTTTCATGCCAAATGAATAACTGCCCACATCTCAGATTTTGCCAGCTGTTTGTATAGGTCTGAGATAGGTCTGAGGTTGCACTCATCAGAGCCCAAACATTGTGATAAGGACGGATGTCCTCCCAAGAAATACAACAGCATTGTTGTGTGGACAAATGCCTAAGTATGACTTGTGTAACTTCACTGACAGGAACATCCAGAAGCTATGAACTATGACACTCATCTGTAATTTGCAAAGACAGAATAGGCTGAGTGTGATGGTGGGTTGACAGTTTATCGCAGAGGTGTGGGAAGGGCAGTAGCCTCTACTAGAGACACATGCAACCCCTGGTAATTCCAAAGGTGTCTTATTAAAATATTGTGTGTTCTTGGCTTATGTGACAGATGTTAGCCACAAGTACACACACAATTAGGAGTCACCTCTTTTTCAGAGTTGTTCTGACATTGGGACTTGTTGGAGTGTACTGTTTACTGTTTCCAGATGAGGAAAGTAATGTAAAAAGCAACACGTAGTGCATTACTTTAGCTGTAATTAGTAAAGCAATGTAATCACTGTGTCAGTGATTAGTGAAGTTAGTAACTGATTACAGTTTTCAAGCAACTTTCATCTGCTCTATACAGCTTAGTCCTAACAGTGGTTTCATTAAGCTAGTTGATCCAGTCTCTCTGTGGGTATGAAGGAACCACCCACCACCAAGGCAACTTCTGACTTCTGACTGGCTCTTTGGACTTCAGTTATTGTTCTGAGTTGTTAGTTATTTTTAGAGAGGAGCTTTGAAGGGTCCAGTGGCTGCAGGGCTGCATGCAGTCCAGAGAGGGGCACCGAGGACACACAGGACCCAAACTAACTTAGCGCACAGCAGTTATGTTAAGTTCACATTTTCCACAGCTGTAACAAACTTGTGCATGTACAAACTAACGCTGAGTGCTGATTTGCGAACCAGGACAAGACAACGATGAATAGTCAACAGTGAACCTCTGTCTGAGAACTGCACAGCTAACATCAGAGTCCAAATGAGGCTAACAGTCAAATGAGATCTTTGAGACCTGTTTCCCTGCACTGCTCTGCTCACAGAGGAGGTGTGTCCTAACCTGCTCTTCATCACCTCCACTGAGGACATCATGCTTTGACACAGTGAGCATTCAGGGAAATTTCCTCTAAACAG
>BRZM01001836.1:0-18635 GCA_033238685.1 Lates japonicus
TTGGCCTCTATCAACCAAGTTTAGTTCAAATGTTAACTGGAGAAAAAAAAAGTTTCCATCCACTGCTGTGTGAATATCAGGAGCTGGTGGAGTCAGTTCTCCAGTCAATGCAGCTTCTTCTCTTTGTGTATGAAGCAAATTTAACTGTTGGACTAGTTCTGATTAGTCTAGAACCAGTTAGTCCCCACACTTTTTTGGTTTCTTTGTATATTTTGTGTCCTTTACTTCTCTCTCTTTTGACAGTTTGAAGTTCAATACCCAGAAATTCTCTGTGCTTTTATTTTGATGTGTTAAAAGTCACATCTTTAAAGTTTGTGGTGTTTTTCTCCACAGGGTTCAAACTTTAACCATTGATGTGAAGACATTTTCAGAAGGTCAGTGTTAGTTTATTCTTTTCAGTCTGACTCTGTCATTATCTCAGCTGTAGTTTGACACTTTAAAACCTTGTCTGGGTCAAACAGCAACAAATTAAAGCTGCCGTAATTTATCTTATTATTTCTTATTTTAATTAGTATTAATTAGTATTTTTCAACAATGTAGCTGCAAAAAATATATCTAAAAATATGTCTAAGTAATAAGTATAGAACCCCTTTTAATAAATTGGTTATAGTATAAAACTTTTAATAAATAAATTGAAAAGCTTTAAATATTAGGTATAAAACCTTCAGAAATGTCTAAAAACTAAGTATAAAACCTCTGAAAATTAAATGTGAAACCTTCAAAAATTTGTATTCAAATAAAACCTTTAAAAAATCCTTAAAAATCAGGTTTGATAAATAAGGTTAAAACCTACTAAACCTATTCAACTTTTAAAAATATATATATTTAAAACCTTCAGAAATATGTTTAAGAATTAAGCATGAAACCTGTAAACAAAAACAATTGAGAAGCTTAAAAAATATCTAACCAATAATTATCAAATCAATAAAAAGTACAAAACCTTAAACAATAAGTCTAAAAAAACAAGTATAAGGCCTTTAAAAATATGAAAAAAACAAAACTTAAGTATGAAACTTTAAAAAAATTAATTAAAAGCCCTTAAAAAATATCTGAACAATGAGTGTAAAGCCTTTTAAAAGTTAAATATAAAACCATGAAAAATAAATATAAAACCTTAGAAAATATACTTTCAAAAAGTTTAAAAATGGGTCTACAAATTATATATTATAATAACAATATATATATATTTGTTTAACATGAGTTTCAAAATGGAGAAATGAAACTCAAAAGTTTAGGAAGAAACTTTTACTGATTTTATTCCAGACAACATTTAACAAATCACAGCAAAGATAGACAGACATTTGACCACAAGGAAACACTTGTTGGAGCTGGTTAGAGTTAGGGTTAATGTAGTCTTGAGCACATTTTCCAAAGACGAACATGTCTACAACACGTCTTTGTGATCATTTAACTGTCTATGGTACAATTATTACTTAAAGTTGTATCATAAGCAGTTAAACATTCTCACAGGTGTTTAATAAAAACATTTTAGTCTGTGGAAAATGTGCCCATAACTACATTACAGATGGTAGAGAAAAACAAAGTGTTTTCACTACACAACAGGAAACACTGTTTACAGCCATTAGATGGTGGAGGTCTTTTATCTAACAGCTTAATAACACTTCTGTTTTCTTTCATCCACTTCAGGTCTTCAGCTGCTGATGTCCTCTCCTTCTGCAGAGACAAGAACACATTAATCACAGAAACTGATCAATAAATCTAAACATTTTTACGACGTACTATTGTCTGCCATTTTTGTTTTATGTTCTACTATACTGTGACAATTTTTGTCGGTTTTTGATGCCTTACTATACTATGGCATGTGGCTTAAGACAGTGTTTGTGGATTAGGTTAGATTTTCATTTTGGTATTTTGCCATTTTAAACCGTGCAATATCAGTACTCAAATCCAATCTATTACTGTGTACATAGACCTTGTTATACTGTTCATATTGTTTATAATTTTTATATGTTGTTAAACATTATTTTGTTTTATATTGTGTCTTGTTTATATAATGCTGTTGCAACACTGAATTTCCCTGCTGTGGGACTGATAAAGGATTATCTTACTCAAATAAATACTTCTGAACACTGAATATTTTGCAGATCTGTTTAATATTGTATGAAAGTGAACTTTTTTTTGCCAGAGATTAGGGTTAGAGTTAGTTTTTTTTTAACCACTTGTAGCTGGAGGTTAAGGTTATGGCTTTTAGACACTTTTAGTCAGAGGTTAGGGTTAGGGCTTTTAGCCAGAGATTACAGTTTTTACACATTTTGATCGCAAGCTGCAAGTAGAGAATATTTGGCGTTTCTGCATTACAAAATCACTTTTGTGATATTAATTCAAAAATAGAGCAACTCAAAAGTTATACTATGACATTTTTAGACAGTTTTTGACGCCTATGACATTGTTTTGATGCCATACTATACTGTGACATTTTTTCACGCCTCACTATACTATGACATTGATTTGATGGTTTTTGATACCTTACTATACTTTTGCGTTTTGATGCATTTTTGGCTTACTATACTATGACGTTTTTAACCATTTTGACACATACCTTATTATACTATGACATTTTACAGTTTTAACACCTTACTATACTATGACATTTTTGATGCCTTACTATACTGACATTTTTTTGACTATTTTTATTTCCTGACCCCTTACTATACTGACATTTTTCATATTTCTGACCCTGCTATACTGCAGCATTTCCTGACATTTTGACGCCACTTACTATACTATGACATTTTGGACTGTTTTTGACCATTTTCCAGGCCCCTTACTATCTCTGTAACATTTTGGAGCCACATTTTGACTTCTTACTACTATGATATTTTTTACCATTATTGGCCGCCCTACTGTTACATTTGTCCATAGTTTTAGCCTTACTATACTATGACGTTTTTGACTATTTTGACCATTCTGACCCCTTATTATACTATGACATTTTTGACCATTTTGACCATTTCAGGCCCTGCTATACTACCAAGCATTTTGACCCCAGCCATACTATGACATTTATGACGATTTTTTGACACTTTAACTGTACTATGACGTTTTTCGCGGTTTGATCTTTTTATTGATGATTTTTTAACCTTACTATACTATGACTTTTTTTGATGATTTTAGCATACTATACTATGACTTTTTTGATGATTTTAGCATGCCATACTATGACTTTTTCACATTTTTGGCCTTACTATACTATGACTTTTTTCACGTTTTTGAAACCTTACTATACTATGACTTTTTGATTTTAACGCCTTACTATACTATGACTTTTTTCACATTTTTTGGCCTTACTATACCTATAGCTTTTGGTGATTTTTAACGCCTTACTAACTATGACTTTTTCGATTTTTGCATGCTTACTATACTATGACTTTTTCATTTTGGCCTTCTTACTATACTATGACTTTTTTTCACGTTTTTGAAGCCTTACTATACTATGACTTTTTTTGGTGATTTTTAACGCTTTACTATACTATGACTTTTTTTCAAATTTTTTGACGCCTTACTACTATGACTTTTTTTCACGTTTTTTGAAGCCTTGCTATACTATGACTTTTGATGATTTTTAGCATGCTTACTATACTATGACTTTTTCACATTTTTTGAAGCCTTACTATACTATGACATTTTCCACGTTTTTGAAACCTTACTATACTAGCAATGACTTTTTTTGATGATTTTTAGCAACTGCTATACTATGACTTTCAAATTTTTTGACCTTGCTTACTACTATGACTTTTTGATGATTTTAACGCCTTACTATACTATGACTTTTTGATGATTTTAACACTTTATACTATGACTTTTCATTTTTGAAGCCTTGCTATACTATGACATTTTTCCACGTTTTTGAAGCCTTACTATACTATGACTTTTTGATGATTTTTAACGCTTTACTATACTATGACTTTTTCAAATTTTGGCCTTGCCCACTACTATGACTTTTTTATTGATTTTAGCATGTACTATACTATGACTTTTGATGATTTTTAACACGCCTTCTTTATGACTTTTCTTGATGATTTTTAACGCCTTACTATACTATGACTTTTTTGATGATTTTTCTTGTACTATACTATGACTTTTTGATGATTTTTAACGCCTTACTATACTATGACTTTTTTTTTTCATTTTTAGCATGCTTACTATACTATGACTTTTCTTGATGATTTGTGAGGCCTTACTATACTATGACTTTTTTTGATAATTTTTAACGCCTAACATACTATGACTTTTTTTTTTGATGATTTTTTAACGCCTTACTATACTATGACTTTTTTCACATTTTTGAAGCCTTACTATACCTGCTCAACATTTTCCACGTTTTTAGTACTATACTAAACTTTTGATAGTTTTCTAGCTTTACTATACTATGACTTTTTTTCACGTTTTTAACATGCTTACTATACTATGACTTTGATGATTTGTTGAGGCCTTACTATACTATGACTTTTTGATGATTTTAACGCCTTACTATACTATGACTTTTTTTGATGATTTTTAACGCTTTACTATACTATGACATTTTTTCACGTTTTTTAGGCTTACTATACTATGACTTTTCTTGATGATTTGTGAGGCCTTACTATACTATGACTTTTTTTGATAATTTTTAACGCCTTACTATACTATGACTTTTTTTGATGATTTTTAACATGCCTTACTTACTATGACTTTTTTCCAGAATTTTGACACATACTACATGTGGCTTTCACGTTTTTGAAGCCTTACTATACTATGACTTTTTTTGATGATTTTAGCCTTACTATATACTGTGACTTTTTTCCCCACATTTTGTATGCCGCCCTATGACTTTTTCACGTTTTGAAGCCTTACTATACTATGACTTTTGATGATTTTTAACGCTTTACTATACTATGACTTTTTGATGATTTGTGGGCTGCTATACTATGACATTTTTGATTTTTGCGCCTTACTATACTATGACTTTTTTTCACATTTTTGAAGCCTTACTATGCTATGACTTTTTGATGATTTTTAACGCCTTGCTATACTATGACTTTTGATGATTAACATGCCCATACTATGACTTTTTGATGATTTTAACGCCTTACTATACTATGACTTTTTCTGTTTTTTAGCTTACTATACTATGACTTTTTTCACGTTTTGAAGCCTTACTATCTATGACTTTTTGATGATTTTAACATACTATACTGACTTTTTTTCCCACATTTTTGACGCCTTACTATACAAATGACTTTTGTTGATGATTTTTAGCATGCCTGTACTATGACTTTTTTTGATGATTTTTGCGCCTTACTATACTATGACTTTTGACTGATTTTAACTTTACTATACTATGACTTTCCACGTTTTTGAAGCCTTATACTATGACTTTTTTGGTGATTTCCTTTACTATACTATGACTTTTTCTATTTTTGGCCTTCTTACTACTATGACTTTTTCACGTTTTGTGCTTACTATACCAGCTTTTTTTGATGATTTAATGCCTTACTATACTATGACTTTTTTTCATTTTGGCGCCTTACTATACTAACATAGCTTTTTCACGTTTTGAAGCCTTACTATACTATGACTTTTTTGATGATTTTCCCAACGCTTTTACCTGTACTATGACTTTTTTTGATGATTTGTGAGGCCTTACTATACTATGACATTTTTTGATGATTTTTAACGCCTTACTATAATATGACTTTTTTTCACATTTTTTGAAGCCTTACTATACTATGACATTTTTTGATGATTTTTAACGCCTTACTATACTATGACATTTTTTGATGATTTTTAACGCCTTACTATACTATGACTTTTTCACATTTTCACATGCTTACTATACTATGACTTTTTTTTCACATTTTGAAGCCTTACTATACTCTGACTTTTTTTGATGATTTTTAACGCTTTACTATACTATGACTTTTTTTGATGATTTGTGAGGCCTTACTATACTATGACTTTTTTTGATGATTTTTAACGCCTTACTATACTATGACTTTTTTTCACATTTTTTGACGCCTTACTATACTATGACTTTTTTTCACATTTTTTGACGCCTTACTATACTATGACTTTTTTTCACGTTTTTTGAAGCCTTACTATACTATGACTTTTTTTCACATTTTTTAACGCCTTACTATACTATGACTTTTTTTCACATTTTTTGACGCCTTACTATACTATGACTTTTTTTGATGATTTTTAACGCCTTACTATACTATGACTTTTTTTGATGATTTTTAATGCCTTACTATACTATGACTTTTTTTGATGATTTTTGATGCCTTAATATACTACGACATTTTTTGGCTGTTTTTGATGCCTTATTATACTATGACTTTTTTGAATGATTCTTAATGCCTTACTATACTATGACATTTTTTCACATTTTTTGATGCCTTGATAATTTTTCATGGTTTTTGAAGCCTTATTATTCTATGACATTTTTTGGCTGTTTTTGACGCCTTACTATATTATGACATGTTTTAGACAATTTTTGAAGCCTTACTATGACATTTTTTGGCTGTTTTTGATGCCTTAGTATTCTACGACACTACGACCCTTTAGTATAATATGACATTTTAGAATGGTTCTAGATTACTTACTATACAACGAACGTTTTTTTTTTGTTTTACTATACTATGACATTTTATGATGAGTTTTAATGCCTTACTATACAATGAGGTTTCTTTTTTAAACCATTTTTTACCCCTTACTATGACAGTTTTTGACTGTTTTTGACACCTTATTATAGTATGACAATTTTTGACAAATGTTTATGCCTTACTATACTTATAACAGTATTTGTCAACTTAATATGATTTTTTTTACTTCATTGTGACGCCTTTGGCATTTTTTTTACATTAATGTGTCTCGCTATGTTATGCATTATTTTTTAAAAGTTGATTCCTTATCACATCATTCTGGTTATATTTTTGATGCCTTACTATACTGTCACATTTTCATTTTTATTTCAGATTACTATTACTTCTGCATCACTTTTATATTACAGAATACTGTTAATATAACCTTCGATATTTGATGACTTTTATCATTACATATTACCTCTAAATTCACAGACAACTTTCACTGATGCAAACTACATTGAATGCTGCAAACTACTTTTGTACTACAGATTAGTTTGATTATTAGGTTTTAATTATATTTTATAACTGAATAAATTGTTGATATCAAGTTTCACGGATCGGTTTTTTTATGGAAACAAAAATGTGTTCTTACCTTCACCTTTGGTTGATTCTGTTCTGTGAATCCAGCTGAAAACGCACAGAACATTTTTTTAATACCAGGTTTTTCCAAACACAACATTAATGAAAAATAAGGCTTTCCAATACCTCACAGTAGGGCTGGGTACCGAACTTCAGTTCTTTTATGGCACCGACCGAAATGCTTCGATACTACCCGGTATCGGCCAATCTCAGGATTTAAAGGTCCTTAATATGCAGCAGTGAGTATTAGACACTGACTTGTCACTTGTTTTTTTGCACTCACAGTTCTTTTGCACTGAAAATTATTTGTTTTGTATTTTTTAAGTTAGAAAACTGCTTTCAGTGGAAAAATGCCAAAGCTGAAAAATAAAACTCAAGATTTGTACCATAATATGTAATTTTCTTTGTTAGAATTGATTTGATAAAATTGGTATTGAAAGAAGTATTGTTCAGGAACCAGTATCGAAGTCAAGGTGTCGGTATCGGTACCAGGATCGAAAATGTTTGAACAATACCCAGCCCTACATCACAGTAACAGTGAGTTTATCCTTTAAAATCCTCCTTATCTTTGAACTGTTCATACATGAGCTATCTAAATAAACTTCATTAATGGGTTTACTGAAGGTGGACAGTTGATGTAAAGCTGTTTGTGAATTACCTGGAGGCCTCTGTCCTGGTCTCAAAGAAGTTCTTCATTTTACGAAGACTCTCTGCGATTGTGGATGATGTCTCTCTCTGAAATTATAGACAAAGTCTCTGTGATTATCGAAAATGACTCTCTGATCACAGACGATGCTGTCAAATTGGGGAACTCCCTACTGACTTTTGCACGTCTCTGCAAGTCATGGACAATGTCTCTGATCGTGGATGATGTCTCCCGCAACCTCAACAATGTCTCTCCAATCATGGACTATGTCTCTGCGATGGTGGACGATGTGGTGGATGAAGTGGTGACACCTGCAGGAAATCAGAGAGAAACATACAAAGGAAAATGATCCATACATACTACCTATTCCTCATTAACAGTTTAACCATGAAAACACAGATAAATATTCAACATTACAGCTGAACCAGAGCATTTAACAAACATTAGAGGGCTGTTTCAGAAAATGAAATACTGATATACTGAATACTGAATACTGAACATAAACAATTTAATGTCAGTGCTCTGTGTTGGACAGTTGATGTAAAGCTGTTTGTGAAATACCTGGAGGTCTCTGTCCTGGTCTCAAAGAACAACTGCCTTCTCTGTATTCCACTCTGTGATTGTAGAATACATCTCTATGATTGTGGACTATGTCTCAGTGTTCGCGGACAATGTCTCTGAGATTATGGACAAAGTCTCTGTGATCATGGACTATGTCTTTGTTGTCGTGGACGATGTCTCTGAGATCATAGACGCTGTCTCTGTGATCATAGACAATGTCTCCATGATCGCGGGCAATGCCGTCGAATCGGTGACCCCAGTCTCCGCCGATTCTAGCGCAAGGTCTCTACGAAGCATGGGCAATGTCTCTGATCATGGACAACGTCTCTCTCATCTTTGACAAGGTCTTTGCGATCGTGGACAATGTCTCTGATCATGGACGATGTTTCCCTCATCCTCAACAATGTCTCTCCAATCATGGACCATGTCTCTGCAACCGTGGACGACGTCTTGGCGATTGCGGACGACGTCTCGGCAATCGTGGACGATGTCATGGACAAAGTGGTGACACCTGGAGGAAATCAGAGAGAAACATACAAAGGGAAATTATCTATACACTACTACCTATTCCTCATCAACAGTTTAACCATGAAAACACAGAGAAATATTCAACATTACAGCTGAACCACAACATTTAACATTAGACATTAAACATTAGAGGGCTGTTTTAAAAAATTAACAGTTGACTGTAATCACCTCCCGAAGAACCAACAACAACAAATATTTGGGAAAAAGTCAAATGATTACTCATTGTGTGTTTTGGACCACATGTTATACTGTGGCATTTTCATTACATTTTTGATGCCTTGCTATAACATGACATTTTGTATTACTATTACTTCCGCATTGCTTTTATATGACAGATTACTTTTACTGTTACCTCTACTATTAGATTACTTTTACCATTACATATTACTTTTCTTATAATTTATTGTTTCTAAATTTCCAGATAACTTTTACTGTTGTAAACTACATCTAGTAACAGATTACTTTGACTATTACATCTTCTGATATTAATTACTTTCACATTACTTCTATTAATACTGATTAATTATATATTATTTTTATATAGCAGATTACTTCTATTATAACACTATCCTGATATACTGAATACTGAACATAAACAGTCTAATGTCAGTGCTCTGTGTTGGACAGTTGATGTAAAGCTGTTTGTGAATTACCTGAAGGCCTCTTTCCTGGTCTCAAAGAACTTCTTCATTGTACCAAGACTCTCTGTGATCGTGGACTGCATCTCTGTGATCACGGACAATGTCTCTGAGATTATGGACAAAGTCTCTGCGATCATGGACAATTTCTTTGTGATCGTGGACGATGTCTCTGAGATCATAGATGCTGTCTCTGTGATCATTGACAGTGTCTCCATGGTCGCGGGCAATGCCGTCGAATCGGTGACCCCAGTCTCCGCCGATTCTAGCGCAAGGTCTCTACGAAGCATGGACAATGTCTCTGATCATGGACAGCGTCTCTCTCATCTTTGACAAGGTCTCTGCGATCATGGACAATGTCTCTGATCGTGTACGATGTCTCCCTCATCCTCAACAATGTCTCTCTGATCATGGACCATGTCTCTGCGACCGTCGACGAAGTGGTGACACCTGGAGAAAATCAAAGAGAAAAATAGGAAAAAAAGGAAAATGATCAATACACTACTACCTATTCTTCATCAACAGTTTATGTAAACACAGATAAATATAGTACACACTTAAAGGAGCAGTGTGTAAGATTTAGTGGTATCTAGTGGTGAGAACACAAATTGCAGCCGACTGAATCCCTGTCCCCTGAACTCTCCCTCTCCAAGTGAGTTGAAGAGTCTACAGTGGCTGTTGGGTGATAAAATGGCGATTAGGCTACTCTGTCAAAAAAAATAATTTTTTTAATCAATGTTATTTACCTGGTTTATGTGAGCTTGTTTCATTTCAGCTCAGTGTGAGAGTTGTGTTTTTTTGTGTTTATCCTCCTCCTCCTTTCATTCATTAAATTCAGCACAGTAAAAGCTCCCACATGTGTTATTAAGTGCCTTTAAAATCATAGATGGACAGATGTTGACCCCAAACCTCTGAAAGTCAGGACAAAATATCAGTGTTTTTTTAAACGTGACTCTGCTGCTGACAGGGACGCTAACCTGAGTCCTCTCCTGCAAGTTTGTTGATTAAAATATGATGAAAATGGCGTGAACTTGTCTAAACCACTAGGGGATTTATCATCATAAAAGTTACTAAATTACTCACACACACCCACACACACACTAGTCATGTAGCTAAAGAGCTTTACAAGCACAGTTAGTTTACCCTCATAGTGAGCAATTTAACAGTTTTTGTTATGGTGTATTTTCTGTACTGTAATTGCAGTTTTCTTGGTTTTGGCTGAGGATGTGAGAGATAAAAGTGAGAGAGAGTGGAAGAACGAGTGAGAGTGAGAAATCTAAATATATTCATGATTCCAAAGAAAAGTTCCATGTTTTCCCTTTCTGTCACCTGGCTCTGACACACACAGAATATCAAATTCTCTACGAGCAAAGTCTCAAATCCTGTTCAGTTGAGCTAATTCTACCTCAGCAGCCCAGGGCCATCAGAGTCACGATTCACTGCAGGCACAGTAACCAAGCAACAGGGCTGCTTGTGAAGTTCATTGCTGACAATAACTCCAGGGTAGACCCCTATGTCTTGAGCAGTATGTCTGCAAATCCCACTTTGATTAAAGTGCAGTGTTGTTAAATTTAAACTTTCTCTGTTATTATGAAAAACTGATGTTCTGTTTTGGATCTGCTGGCCTCGAACCCTCCAGGAGTACACCAAGGTTTCAGTTCCTTTATGAGATCAAGCCTTCCATGGACAAGCAAACTGACAGAAATGTTGGCAAACTGCAGACCAATGAAACGCCTCGATTATTGGTAAGGTTACATTTAAAATGTTTTGAGTTTAGTGAAAGACTTGTGCTTCATTAAAGCTGTATGGCCCCAAACAGGTAGGACAAGGAGACGAATATAAAGTTCATGGTAAGGACTGAAACTTCTGTTACAGATCAGACACACACATATAAAGGCACACTCTTAAGTGATAAAATATTTTAAATAAAGAGGTGTACGTTTGGGTCTGGGTTTGCAATTCAAGGAAGCTGCAACTAAAGTGATCAAGACAGCACACCGCATTGTTTCACCAGGGCTTAACAGTAACACTTTGAAGAAGTTAGATGCATTTAGCACATCTGATCTCACATAATCTCACATTATCACTTAACTCACATTTCTAATAGCTATAATACATCAACGGGACACTTAAATTAGACTCTCAAAAATGGCTCTTTATAAGTGGTGTTATATTTACGGATAGAACTCGTATGTAGATAGAAATTTTAAATAAGGTGCAACAACTAACGTTTCAACATAAATCAGAGTGAATTATCAGAGTGAAGAGACACTTCTGTCAAACCCTGTTAGCAGAAACTGTTCCAGACCTCACTACCTCAGAGCCTAAATAACAAAAATGTTCAGTGACAGTTCTCTTTCAGTTCTGGTCAAGGACTCCAGGAAAAAGACTGGCTGGGTAGCATGCCATTAGATGTTACATAATTTACATTTGCAGTTTCAATAGTAAGTTGACCATGAAGTTAGATTGTTCAGGTCTGTGTTTCCGGGAATTCCAAGAATAAACCCTCAAGCTCTTGGATTCAAGGATTCAAGGAAATCTTTATTATCCCCAAGGGGCAATTTGTTTCACAACCAGCATTTATACAACAACAAACACATACAACGTTCAAGGAATAGTACACAATAAATATACTGACATATCTGCGGCTGGAAGGGAGCAACCTCAGGTGCTCAAAAAGAGGATGGCTCGGGTCAGCCAGGACCGAACAGGCTTTCCTCAGCGTTCTGATCCTATACAAGTCAGAGAGGTTGTTCAGGGTCGTGCCTGCGACCTTGCTTGAAATGCACAATACCTTTTTCAAAAAATCGCTTATAAGACCATCTATGCAACATTTAACAGAAATGCTGTGTGATGATTATTAAGGCACCCTTCAGTTTGGGCGTTCCCTAAGGATACTGGCTATAGAAACCTAAGGAAGTGATAGGACTTTTCCCACTAATCCACTGCAGCTGATATTAATCACTGATTTAGTTACAGATTAGACTGGACTGTATTTTGCTGATCCTCAAGAGAAGAATTACAATAAAGCATCTTGGGGCTACACCACACTATCATATTAGGGGTTTTTATCAATTAATTAATTATGTCAATTAATCCGTAGCCTACTGGTGGAACTATTACATGCTCAGACAGACAGGACAAGAGAGAGCCAGTTCCTCAAACAGCTTCAGTAATTACAGTACATTCAGTAGCCAAACTTGATACATAGAAAATGAGAGCTCCTAAAGGAGTGATAAAAACTTAAGTCAATCACAACAGCAACACAACGCAGCACCTATCCCTACTAATAAAAAAAGATACGCCTGCTCAAATCAAACAGAATAACTGACTTTATTCCTTTTTCTTCTTTTCTTTTTTTTCACTATACAGAAGAATGACGGCATGTAGCCTGAGCAGCCATGTCCAGATATGCTAAATAATGCACTGTTTCACTACATTTCTTTGGCTGGCATGAAAAGAGAGACCTGTTGTTTTTCGTTGGAGGAAAAAAATAAACCTGACTAATTGACATGCGTTTTTCATGCTGTGCTAAATGAATTATTTATGGAGGTGAAGAGCAGGCAGAGCTTAGAAGACTGTGCATCCCTGTGGGATGAGTCACAAAGTAGTTGGAGACCAATTGCTCTGCGGGCAATTGTGAACAAGGGGATGTTAAAGGCCCGTTTTTTTAAATCATATACTGTAAATCACAGGTAAATTAAAAAGTAAGTGTTTCAGATTTTAACCTTTAGTTACAGAGCAATAAAGATGTAACTGCAGTGGTTTGTAGTCATGCAGTGCCTGTCAGAGATCTCCTGCCAACACACACACACAGACACACACACAAATAGGTCATAAAATGTAACCTGCTTTTCATCTAAGTCACAAGTACAGTCAAACACAATGTGCTTAAGCTAATAACACACAAACAACTACAATCTTTTGTGTCTTTACTGAACAGATCCATTAAACACGCACAGTGCTGGTGGAAAAAATTAAGTGAACCCTTGGATTTAATAACTGGTTAAACCTCCTTCAGCAGCAATAACCTCAAACAAGCTCCTTCGGTAGCTGCAGATAAAACCTGCACAATGTTCAGGAGGAACTCAAGAGGAACATATTCTAAAGATCTTTGATGTGAATGAATCTCTTGAGCCCACTGCCGGGGAGAGTAGCCACAGTACTAAACTTTCTCAATTTATAGACGGTTTGTCTGACTGTGGACTGATGAATATCTAAACTCTCAGATGACTCTGTAGCCGTTTCTAGCTTCATGCAAATCAACAGTTCTCGAAATGACATCAGCAGATGCTTCTTGTGAATGTTAAACTCAAAGTGTTCGGGGTTTTTTTTATTTTTATTTTTTACTAAAACAAAGAAGCTCAAACCCTCTCCTCTGATCTGGTTTAAATGATTGGACTCCAGGTTTGACTAATTTATACTTAAATGGGGGTCCCTTCAAAGGGTTCATCTACTTTTTCTTGTCACTATATTCAAAAAATAATTGAGAATTGACTTAGCATCAACTTTTAATACAGAGAAAAAAGACATCTACAGGTATGTAGCTGTCTATAGTGATTTATAGCAATATGTATCACACTATGTTTAAGTAATACTAACAGACACACATTTAAATATATTGTCTCTCTCTCTCATACACATACATACACTGAACACATGCTTTTAAGGTTTATATAGTAACAAAATAAAGTGTTTTCCAAGGCCTCAGCTCTTCGCCTGCCCTGTTTTGGTATGTGTTAAATACCATTCTGACAGCAAGATACTGCCCCATTAGCTGTAATGATACCTCCTTCCAAAAAGTGATTGCGCAGTTTAATTGTTTCCCAGGCCATCAAACGGTTTGAGTTGCCATCTGTGCAGACATGATTGCCATAATGTGTTTCCATGCTGCTACAACACAATCACCTATTGTTTGATGGCCTCTATTCACCTCATAAGTTTTAGAATCATTTACAGTGAGTTTATCCTGTTGACAGAGGTTGATAGACTTAGCATTTTTCAAGTACTAAGTCTTACAAGGACCCAGGTCATATTAACATATGTTTATATCGAACTTTCCAAAAACACAGTCTGGCATAGAAATGGTAATAGGCATAAAGTAGACCTGGTATGTCAGTGTAATGGCTGGCCTTACTAGTATAAAGCATGCCTTTGTTAACTGCACTTCAGACAGAAATGTTGCACTTTGTACTGCATTTATCTGGTGTATGTAGGAGCCATTTTGCTGTAGAATGAGTACTTTTAGTTTTGATAATCAGTAAACTTTCCCAATAATATAGTTTTTTTTTAGTGTGGGAGTATTTTTAATGTGGTTATATTATGTACAAAAACTTATTACACACTATGCAGTTTGCTACTCAGTTATTCAGAACAAGCAAGTTGCTCATTTGCCTTTTAGTCTTTTCCACCCAAGATTAGTGCCAAGTATAACCAAAGAAACAATAAATGGGAAAACTGTGGTCTGTTCATGCTGCAAATAATATTTTCCATCTAGATGCTTTCTCCCATGTTTTACCTGTTTTGAAGTTCAAAAATAAACATTGATAATATTTTGAATATTTCATGTAGTCAAAATATTATATTTTGGTGGTCGACAATCGCGGTCATGTGTTGTGATTGTCATTTCCAGTAAGCACACAACAGTCATGTTTGATTTAAGACAACACTACCTCGCCGAAATTCACACACTACTCTAGTGAGTAGTACTGTGACTTAGTACACAGTGTACTGCATGTAAGTGTACTACCTGAAGTATCTGATTTGAGACAGTAAATGAGTGTCTTTTAGATCCTATTGTCAAACACTGGTTGGTCTACATGGAAGAATCTGAGCTTCACACACTAATTGCTGTACTCCTGAATCATATTAAATCCCCCATATATGTAAGCTAGCTTGATGAGCCAACTTAAATTACACCTTTTGAATTACTTCTTTGTTAACATACAATTAGGAACACTTAGTGAGAGAAACGGCAGTGATGGCAAATTCCTTTTTATTATGTCTTTACCTCCCAGGTTTCAAGGGAGAACTTTGAGAATGAGGCCTTTAAAGAGTATGTTTTGCAATCAGCATGACAAAACTTTCACGAAGCTCAATCACACCCCTTGTTTGGTGAGTGGGGGTGGCAATTAAATGTCTTGGTAGATTGGTATTAGTATTCCAGTGGCATAGGGGAGATTTCTCTGTACAGTCAGTGAAGGTTGTAACTCAAGCTCTGTCTAGAATGCCAAAGGCAAGAATGCCCCCCCCACACACACACACAACTGTGCAGCTAGGGAAAACTTGCATCGTCTGCTAAAAACCCCACTAACGCACAGCAAAGCCCTAAAACATACACTAAGGAAAGCTCCACTAACAGTATCATAACTTTTTGTGTTTTCAGGCCTCTGACCTTTCTGGGTTTACTCGTGCATTTAACAATTAGAGTAAAGAGCGTCACTAAGAGGAAACCTCTCTTCTGCAGGAACTCACTGATCATATTCACACAGTGACACACATTCACACCTGGAACATGTTCAGTGCAAACACAGTCTGATCTGCTGGCTACTGAGCAGCTCCATTGGAGCAGCTGGGGTTAAGGGCCTTGCTCAAGGACACCACAGGGGTGATAATGAGGGAGGGGCAAGAGCTGCTTTTTCACTTTTCAGACCCAGATCTATCCTGCCAGTATCTAATCTTTAGGCCACCACCGTTATAACTGTGGTCAACAGCATTTCGCTAACAACACTTCATTAACATGAGGAGCAATGGGTGCCAGGATAACTTATAGGTTCCCTGTGTTTCTGACTTTTTTTGTCTCATGACATGTCACATGATGTGAAACACAGTTATGCCAATGGTATCAACACTATTCAACAGATCTACAAGTGGTAGTAGCAAGACATGCAGCAATGAATCAACAAAGGCTGCAAAGAGGAGGTCGGAAAGCTATTCCAACATTTAAGAAAAATAATATGAGGAAGAAAATGCATTCAACATGTTTGTTTATTGTGATATACACAATAAGTCTCGGTAACACTGAATGCAAACATAACTTTCAGTTAGTTTACAGGAGAACTCTACAGAGCACCTTTAACACGATGCCTGTTGCTTACTAGCAAATGTTTACCCAGCAGCACTGCCAAGCTATCTTTACAAGCCTGCTAACGCTAACCACCACACACTGAAAAAGTATGAGGAATGACATTAACATGTATTGTATTTAGTCAATGGTTATATTAATATATAATGACTAGTGGTGTTACCTCCAGTGGTCTAAAGTTCCATCAAACACATTTGGCAGCATTCACTGACGGGGAAGCTAGAGAGGGATTATCCTGTATGGACAACTCCTGCTGGCTGCTGGGATGCCTGCATGGAGATGGATTACATATTTGGGATGTGACATTTAAACTGAACCTGGTTATTCATTTCCCTAATTACATGATTCCATTGTTACCCAGCTTTACAACGTGTCTTTGACTCCTCTACATCCAGCCTTCTGTACTGACCGAGGTACCTCTGTGGTTTGGTTTCTGGCTGCCTGAACAAAGCTGAATTTGCTGAATTTACCCTTTCTATCTAAACACAAATAAAGGAAAATGAGAGAAACTGTGTAATTACCAGATTTTCCACTCTGATTAAGGCAAATGAAGTCATGTCCTATTACATTTTTTGTTTTACTGACTATTAAAGATCGAAAACCAGGTTTAAACTAGTTACTAAAACTGGGATTATCATGATTATCACACAACCTCCATTCTTACATACATATGTACATACAGCTCAGTACTCTACATTGTAGGAAGATAATATTTGTGGGACAACAAAAACAAAACACTAAGATAGGTTTGAAAAGTTACTAGATGAACATTCAAAGTGGTTTAAAGTCTCAAACTTAACTGAAACCATGTCTTTAATGTACATTTCTTTTGAATTCTGCACCTGCAGCAACTGTATCATCTTCCCTTTTGCTTGGAGCAGGGTTAGTCGTCAACTGTTGATGAATGAGAGTGAAGTCAAACTCTGAGCAGAGACTGATGCAACCAAAGCACATTTTACAATGCAGAGTCACTCAAGCCACATTTCCTGAGGAACCATGGGGCTTTATTAGTCTCAAAGCAAGTCATCTTCTGCCACTTCACCCTTAGTGTCACAGACACATGGCCCAGGCAAAAAAAAGCTTCAAAAACAGAATCATAAAGCCTTTCATGAAAATGACAGTTTTTGTTGGATTATTAGGCTCATCAAAACCTCTCTCACCAAGCTGGGTCTCTGTATTTCATCCCTGCTTTCCTCCTCTGGCCCTGGGGTACAGATCTGCACAGATGAGTGCTGAGTGGGTTCCTTAAAGTGTGGGACTTTAAGACAAGCCACATGAATAGAGCTGGCATACTCGCAGCTAATTAGAGACATGTAGGAACAATGGCTCAATGCTGCTCATATCACCAAACAGCTCCCACTGAGACAGGCCTCGTCAACATATGGGGGAAAACTTCAAACTTATCAGGCAGCTGTGGAAGTCCGCCTAACACTGCATAATTAATAATAGCAACAACATTGTAAAACATCTGAAATCATTCAGCAGATGGCATATTGGAGGATAAGCCTGAGTCTAGAATGACATGACGAAATTGATTGATTCAGTCAGTTTATATTCAGACAAAGAAATACTGTATTCATGAGAAAGAAAGCTTAAGGAGGTCCTTTGAAACTCTTCAAATTCTTTGTATGAGAGTGGCAAGATGAAAGACATTTCATTTTAAGACAAGTGTAGGTCTTGCCAGTGTGTTCACAACAACACAACATTAAACATTTAACTCTGGTTTCCGTTGCATAACTGGGTTTATTTAAGCTCATTAGATATGAATCTAGGCCAAGTAAATATTTCACCATAGGCTACTGTTAAGTCTGATCCCTAGCCTCTCTGCTGTTTTTGAACCACACTGAAACTATTCCCTCCACCTAAAAAAACTCTATAGATTCCATGACATTTTTAAACTGGACCACGTTAAGCATCAGTATAGAGTATTAGTAGATTTACAACACTGCCTG
>BRZM01001837.1:0-51800 GCA_033238685.1 Lates japonicus
TATATAATGTTAAGTGTTGGAGGTTCATATTAAACATGGCTAAAGTTACAAATAATGAGGTAAACATATATAGAAGTAATCCCAGTGAGCAAATAGCACCCACT
Source organism: Lates japonicus (assembly GCA_033238685.1). Taxonomy (NCBI): domain Eukaryota; kingdom Metazoa; phylum Chordata; class Actinopteri; family Centropomidae; genus Lates; species Lates japonicus. The sequence goes on from BRZM01001837.1 coordinate 105, forward strand.
TCAGACTTATTCTTCTTTCAGGCAGAGCTAATGTCAGCTCTTGACATATTCCATATTGCATATACTCAGAAGCACTGGCTTACTATAGTTTGTTTATGTTGCTCTGGAAACGGAGGAAACTTCTGGAAGCTGACCAATCAGAACGGAGTGGGCTCATCTGGACCCTGTGTCAGAGGCTGAACTGAGGGGCTGCATAAAGGGCAGAGTGTGAGTCTGAGAATAGAAATATTGAGCCAGATAAAAAGCAATATAATAGGTCTTCTTGAAGGCATCCTGAAGAACAGAGCACTGGGGACATTAGCACACATTTTGTTGTTAGCCTGAGACATTAGGGTAAAAAACAAACAAACAAACAAAAACATATGCATGAGGAAACTGCAGAGCTGATCAGCAAAGAAGAAGAGTGTTTCTGACCATGTTCAATTCTGAGTAAACTGCTTTAAAGAATAGACGTGGCGGTGTCTCTCAAGCGTGTGCCAAATCTGTAATTGCTGCAGCTGTCAGATTATGCAAAGCTGTCTCAGAAGCTTTTTGTTCCTTTTTTTTAGTAAGATGAAGAGGCATTTACTAATCAAGTGTAAAAAATATAGAGGAGTTAAAAGAAGTTAAAGAAGATTAAATATCACACTTTTCTAATAGCCTTCAAGAATTCAAGAACTGCCCTCATTTATTACAGCTTTTTGAGTGCCCACTCCATCTATTCATTGTCCTCATCTGCAATTCATTAGGCAACTTTCTAAGCAAGTGTTAATATTCCCACAGTGTGCTGGTATTTCCCAGGAGGTGTTCGTATGCGCAGGACGCTGTCACCGTGACGTTTCCGTGTAAATAAAATGAATGAAGTCCTTGTGTTGAGAACCACACACTAACAGTCTGACAGCAAAGTGAGAGGAAGCTGCTGATGGAACTAATTAAGTGGGCCAGAGATTCACCGATGTGTGTGTTTGTGTGTGTGTGTGAGAGACGTCTTTAGTCAGACTTTCACCAGGGCTGAAATAAACATTTGTGGAAAAAAATGTCTTGAAAAAAATTGAAAATATTGACGTTTAGTGAATTTTCATGGAGGAATTAAATTTTTGTTTGTTTGTATCTCCTCTTTAAGTAATAAGCGTTGAAAGGCCCAGTAATTCGGCCAAAGCAAACCCCTCTCCTACCTAGTTATTCCAGTATGTGCAGGCAAAACATGTAGTGTATGTTGCAGCTTTGAATGATCCATGTCTGTGTGTTGTCTGTGCAGAACTTCCAGGAAGAGATGGCTCTGCAGCCCGAGGGAGCTCAGTGGCTCTCCTGGAGTCTGGAGCAGGTGGCCTTCACTCTGGGCCGACGTTTCCCCGACCGATACGTTTGGGTTGTCAGAGCCTCGCGCATGTACCTCCACAAGTTCAGCTGCTACCGCAACTTTGTGGACAGCAACATGTTCGGGGCGCCAGAGCACTCGCCGTACTCACCCGACTTTGGAGCGTTTCGCCATCTCAGGTTTGTGGCCTTCTTCGCTGGAACATTTGCACTTTGCACATCATCAGTTTAGTCAGCTGTTTTGCAGTTTCTCTAGTTAAAACACTTTCAGCCCATAAACGTATTAACATATTATTTATTTATTTTGGTTACAACTCTTCCTAAATAATTTAAATGTAAAATTGGCAGAATCTTGAATTCACTGCTAGCTTTTGTTATTCTGCACTTTTTAAAATACTGTTATGGACAGATATCAGATGGTACCAAAAACTACTGAGGTTTGATTCCCAACTTTAGTTTAATAAACACGTAGCATTATGTTAGGACTGTGCCAAGTCCTCAAAAATATGACAGTTTACACAGAAAGGCTATAATGGCAAAGAGAAAAAGTGGTCTGAACGGTATTTGGGTTTGCAGGGCCCTGCTGAGCAATGGCATGGAGCGAGCCGATCTCCCAAACCCCCTCCAGCCACAGGGCGGGGCTGATAGCATCCCCTCAGGATTTTCACTGACGCTGGTGGGCTTCAGCAAAGGTTGCGTCGTGCTGAACCAGATGGTGTACGAGCTGGGCGGAGCACGCGCCGACCCACAGATGTCCCCTTTCGTCAAATGCATCTCGGCCATGTACTGGCTGGACGGCGGACACCCGGGGGGCAGCGAGACCTGGGTGACGGACAAGCAGGTGCTGAAGGAGCTAGCCGCCAGCGGGGTGTCGATTCATGCCCACGTGACACCTTACGAGGTGTGCGACCCGATGCGGGCCTGGGTGGGCCGCGAGCATGGACACTTCATCAAAACCCTGGAGGAGTTCGGGGCCTGTCCAAGTAAGAAGCTGCACTTTGAGGACGAGCCCCCCTGCATCGAGAACCACTTCAGGGTCATCCAGGAGTTTTGAATTTGGTTCAGAGTGGCTGTAAGCACTTCAGACACCACACACGCACACATCAGAAACCTGAGCTGATTGTTTGAACATCACTGAGCGCTTTAGATTACCTAGTAGAATACAGATTGTGTGTCTTATTCGCTGGTCTTACCTCAATATTTTGGTGATTTAAGGGCTCAGACTTTAGAGCATGTGACAGATGACAGACGCACTTAACCTGAGGTGGAATGATCGAGTAGCCTTCCCCTTCCCTCTAAAAAAAAAGTTTTGACATCCAATGTCTTCCCTATTTTATTATTTGACTCTTTAGGTTAAATGTAAGCTTTTACATTTCATTTTGGCTCCAAATTTGATTTGCTGCAGAGCTGTTGTTTGAGAAACATGAATGATTCATGTTGTTTCAGTTTGATTTTGCTTACAAAAGAATTTCTGTAATGAAGGTGTATGAGAGTTAGTGTAACATTGTGACTTAGAATTTAAATTGAATTCAATGTATGTTTGGCTGAAGCAGAGCAGCTTATTACATTCTCTTTCTACCTGCACTTGCGTTGAGCTACTTTTAGACACGTGAATGTCTGAATGTCTGAACTTGACTCTGCAGTGTCAGCTTCAGACTTCATCAGTTGGTCTCTCAGCAGTGATGATTCTTGATTGTATTTTAACTGTGGCCAGTTAATTAAGCCTTGGTCAGAAAGTTAAAAATGGTTCTGTCATTCCTACATCAGTGGTGTATTTCCCACCAATAATAATTTGCTACATCTTTTCTGTTTAAATGTCAGATGGCTGCACTGTGAGAGAAAAAGGAAAAACCAAAATGTGGAAGCTTTATTTTAGTAGCATTATTTATTTTTACCTTAGCGTATTGCTGCCACCATGACAAAAAACATCAACAAATCTGTTCACTTCTCTTCATTAGAACAGTTGACACAGTCTCCACTCAAGGTCTGTTGAGTAGTGAATGTTCTGGCACTCATATCACATGATCTTCATCAACCAATGGAATTTGGCTGCTTTGAACGTCAACTGCTGATCAAGATCATGTGGACCTTGAGGCAAGATATAGTCATCTGCTGTTTTAATTTTTAAGGATGAACTTTCAAACTTACTGTCATTGTAAAAACATCATTCTTTGACATGATTAATGATAAACTTTGCTTGTATTACATGTCATTTTTTCTAATTACAATAACGATTAACTTAAATTGAAGTTGTAACTAGACAAACTGCAATGATGTTTAAATGTTAATTTTATTAATGAAACAAATTGCTTTAACAGATATATATATATTGAATTTTCCTCAAAATACTTTTCTCATGGTTGCAGATATATGTTCTATATTGTACTGTTTTAATGACTGCAGCAATGTGCATTACAATGTCGAAAAAAAAATTCCACATACTTGCTAGTTTAGTCTCAACTGTAAAAATCAATGCTTGTTCAGATTAGATTGCTGATGACCATGTCATGTTGGCAGCATGTGTATTTATCTCTGTATGTTGTATTCCAGCCTGTGTGGTCTCTTTGTAAGCTTACATGGCATCTTTGCACTTTGCTGATGTTTAACTCATTTTGCTGAATGTAACTAGGCATTCCCATTAAGTTACTACTAAACTGTGCGTGCGCTGTTAAAAAAAAAGTCCTGTTAGTCTGCAAGCGGGGCAGATGACCTTTATGTACTGTATAGCATGTATCATCTATCACTAAAATTGGTACACATTAACACCATTCCACTTTGTTCTGGGGATGGTTAACCAGTGATGGGGAGTTTGCAGCACAGTTACTGAAGTGCAGCTTGTTGTCTCCTGGAATCAGCAGGTGGCAGCAGTGTGGGAGAAACTGAAAATAAGGAACTGAGGAAAAACCAGTTTCACAAAGACTGACTCAACAAAACACATCAAATACTCCATTGGATATTTTTCTACAATCTTTGTGAAACTTTTCAGTTTGCTTTGTGATGCCTACATATTAGCCTGCGGTTGATCAGAATACAATCTGGTTATGTCTTTCTTTTTTTTGAGTCATTTCAGATACCAATCAGAATGCTCATACAGCTAAAAAAAAATATAAAATGCAAAATAAACACCACATCTGCCAAACATTTAATTGCTTGTGCTTGTGGCTGGTTTGACTTTAATCTACAGTGACCTTCAAGTCTCGCTGCAGTCCTGAAAAGCTTGAAGTGTTAGGTGACATCAGTGGTGCCTTTCTAGGATGACCCGACTACCCGGTAGAAGCACCCTCCCGCTCAGACAATGGCGCTCCACTGCATACAATACATACACACACACGCACAAACACACACACACGGGGTACCAAGTGACTAGCTGCTGAAAATAACCCAATTACAATGGCTGTACAAAATAACATAATCAACACCACAGCATAGGTCATGTTCCAGTGACAGATGAACAATGCCAGCAAACACAAGCCACTTACATGGCAACCCGTTCGGGCGTTTGGTGTCCTGCAAAGTGAGATCACGGACATCCCCCTGCGCTGAAAACAAGTCCACATATACAAATTTACTACCTATCAGAATCCCCAAACGTCATGCTTTACAGATTCTGCTGCAACAGGAAAGATAAGCTGCACTTGTTTTGGTACAACTTGACTTGAAATTTGAGCTTCCTTTGTCAGGCACATAATTGTTGCTTGACAAGATTATTTTAAGACCTGTCACCCTTTACAGAGGTATTGGAGGAAACAACTTTTGTCAGACTTTGAGATGTTTTGGATGGTCTTGAGATGAAGTAAATTCGAGCTTACTTCCTTGTACAGTAGTAAAGAGCTGCAATATAGTTTCGATAATCTCCTGACAATGTCGCTGACATGCATAAGTAGCTGTTTTTCAACAAGCTCAAATGGAATCACTAACTCAGTGAGATTGGGATCTCTTACACAAGGATGAAAATCTTTTACAGTGTGATTCCAGTTTTAAAGGATGACAGCATACAGATGAGGTATGGCCGTGGCTGGGCATTTAACACAAAAAGCCATTGTGCCGCTGGTGTGCCGCTAAAACAAACACAATGTGGTCTTATTCAGTTTGGCACCTACTTAACAAAAGAATATTTTATCCTGCACTTTAAGAGGTGAGTTTTTTTTTCTCATTAAGTCTTACTTCCAGATAGATATAAATCCTGTGACTCAATAGCACCTCATATTTCACATTTTACAGTGGATTTCTGTGCATGTCAAACATCCATCTCTTTCTAAAACTTTACAGTCAAATCATCATTCCTACTTTATCACCAACGAAAAAACCTTTCAGCCTCATTATCTTAACAGCAACATCTGAATTCTGAAACAAACAGTTCTACATATTAGGAAATACCCTCCCTTCCCATTTTGTTGAACTACTCCTTTAAATGCTTCTTTCAGGACTCACACATCAAAGTATTTAATCATCTTCCTCTGACTAACATCGCCTGACTCTCTGTCCATTTCCACATTTTCTTTACTTCCCAGTATACACCTTAAAAACTAATGCTCGCTTTCATCTCCCCTAATTCACATAAACATTTATTATTATTTACTATCACCACAACAGCATCTTTTGTTTTGAAATAACACCTTTATCATTTAAGTCACCTGTCTCCACCACAATCTTCCTTAATAAGACATATGAGCACATTATTTACATAAAAATATAAAGTATAAGTCCAACGCAAATAATAATAATAGGCCTATGAATAACATTAAAGAATACAAAACAAAGGGAGCAGAGGTAGGCAGCCGCCTGAGATGAAAGAAAACAACAGAATAGATCACTTCAGGCACCCCGGACCCAGGAGGACCAAAGTAGCTTTTAATGCTGATACTATGAAGAAGCTGACTGAATGGCTTTAGTGAGGGACAAGGGACACTACCCGAACATACAAACGTTTCATAAATAGCTCCACGTTTTGTATCAGTTCCAGAGACATTATTGCTTATGGAGTAAGTGCTAAGTTTCTCTCTAGCCCAATAACAAAGAAGACACTGGAGCTCATTGAGGAAATCATTTGGTAAGTGCAGGCGGCATATGAACCACTGTATGACTCATTAGTTTTCTGAGCCATTGCAGTTTAAATTTCCTCTTACTGTTGTAGGATAAATAAGAGTTCTGTAGGTACATATTTGTTGCTCACTATACCTTCTTGTCAAACAGTTTCTTCTAGAAATATTTTTTTTTTTACAATAACCAAAAACATGGTGTACTACATACTATTTGGAGGCCTCTCAGTTCTGTGAACAGGGACTACCTGTGGTTCAAGATTATTAAAATGAGTTCGTTTTAAACCTGAGCTAATTTAAACCCTCAATCTACAGCAGACGGAGAAAATCAAAGTTTGACACGGCAGTACAAGACAAACATATAAGGAATGTAATATGCTTGTGTGTGATCTTCGCATCCTCCTGCCTTGGAATGGAAGTGCAGCTCGGACATGAAACACAGCAGGCTGAACATGGACAGCAGCATCTTTATCACTTATAGACAAAAAAAAAAAAAAAAAGCACAGAAAGGCAGGTTTCATTATTTTAAACTCAACCTAGCTTCCCACAATGCTTCTGTCCAGCTGCCCCTGGTTCTCTTGCTTTTGTGTGCAAATAAGGACGTTATCACTTCCTCACTGCAGAGGTGCTTATCTCGATATCACTCATTTCTGCTGAAGCACAAGTGCGCTGGAGCTAGTGACAAAACACTTCACTTCCACCTTAAAGGGCAGAATGCTGTGGCTTCTTTTAAGGTATAGAATAGATAATTTCAAATATATATGAGAAGTATTATAGATTTCCTAAATGCTCCACGCTAAGCCTTCATCTAACCCTTGAGGACAAAATAAAAACCTTGACACACAGAGCAGGTTCACTCGGCCCCTGAAAATACCAAAGATTTGAACAATGAAAGAAATTAAATATAAGGTTAAACAAACTGCATTAATTGAAAGCATTACATTTTACACAGCAATGGATCAGTGATAGATCTCAAAAATTAAACTGGTTATCTTTGGTTTTGAGTGGTGAATCTTGGAATTTTTCAATTGGTGGAATCTCAACACAACCCTAAGTACTCTTGGTGGTGGGCAGTGGAGCCAGTTTTGCTTAGAAGCAAAAATTTAAAGCTCAGGGGAAGAAGTGGGCACACCTGCCTTCATTCCTCCCCTTTTTCTCATTTTCTTTTCTAAAGTCACCGTCTCCGAGAGCGGGCGTTTCCTCATCGGCAAAATCTTTTACCGGCGTGTGGTCTCGGACTCAGGAAGTTCTCCTTGTCTCTGGGTCTTCCGGGGAACTGCCCCTTGGTGCGCAGCTCCTTCCTTGAAAGGGGTGGTGGTGGGGTCGGGGCTCAGGCAGATCTGCTGCTGCTGCCACAGCCACGGGTGGCTCATCACTTTCGGCGGCTGGGCGTCCCTGTGGTCAAGAGCACAGTGCTAAAAACACTCGGAATCTAGCCTGTGATTAGAGTTTACTGACTCTGACTGGCAACTCCTGATTATTTTCATTATCGATTAATATATTTGCTTATTTTTTCTTAGGAGACATCACCATTTAAGGTCTTTCACATACAGTGCAATGTGAATAAACAATGTGAAATACTCTCCTAGCTTCCACCCACTGACGGATCTTGGGCCATATTTTAAGATGTTGGTGGGTCAATCTGAGGTCCCTGTTGCGAATATTAATTACTGCATCTGAGGAGGCAGAGGACCAACTACTAGGATCCTTTGACCCAGAGCAGATTCTGGCAATCTATGTGCTCTTTAACTAATTGTGGTGCCACAAGCTCAGGAAAATCAACACTCCTTTCAAAAAAAACAACTGATCAAAAATAAACTGATCAGCTGCAAATTATTAAACGCCCCCAGTGTGAGGCCCAGCCCAAAAGAAAGTCATCATGAACAGAGGTGAGTTGCACTAGAAATTCTAACATTCTTGTAGACAGAAATATTTTGTGTCAGCAATGATGTGATTTGCTCTGGAATGTGCACGGCCTGCTGGGTTGATGTGTATTAACGAATCAAAATGCCACCGGTGGAACTCTAAAATAAGACATTACGTGATGGGTTTCGTGGGAAAAACATGTCTTATTCTTTTGTTTGGCTCGTCTTAACATTCCATTCAAAATAAATCATTTGAGTGTTTCACCTGTGAGAAGTTTGAAGTGAGTTCACATATATCTTTACTCACTCAGGCGCTTTGGTCAGCTTCTGGATGAAGTCACAAGCCAGCTCAGATACCCATGAAAGCCTCCTACCTTAGTCCACGTTGACCTGGGACACGATTCGAATCGTCTCTACTTGTCATCCCCACGACAATAGGAGACTCGCCGTCACAGCATGTGGGCTATGACACCCACACTCTAAGGGACAGAGACATGCGTGTGAAGGACAGGGTCAGTCATACTTCTGGCTACCACAAAGGTGAGAACAAAAGAAAACTGTACCCCAGCTGTAGGAACTGCAGCAGCTTCACAGCTATGATAGAGCTTGGCTAGAATGGACTCACCATAGGTCAGTGGCTGTTGTGATTGGTTCATAATTCAGGATCTCTGGAGCTGAAAGAAAAGAAAGAAAAAAAGTCAGTTGACATTCAGAATTACAAGAATGTCTCCTTGTAGACTCTCGCTATCATTCCATGCCTCATGTTGCTTTGTGTCTTTATTTCACCCACCTACAGAGTGCACATTTCAGTTGTGTCTTTATTCTGTATCATAATAACAATAAACAACCAAATTAAACTCCTTGGAGGTGCTGTGAGTAAAATTTACATAGCAAAGCTCGAGAAAAAAGTGCAAGAGATAAGACAAAGCTGCAAGTTTCTTGTGCAGGGTCTGCAGGAGTGGACCATTAGTATTTCTTGTATGACAGCGGGGCTGTGTTTAAAGATGATGCCTCTGTCTGTGTGTGTACTGAAATTAATGCTAATAGCACCAGTGATATTCGTTGTAGAATTCTGCTTAAAAAAAAACTTTTCATAGCATAACATAGAATGATTTTACAGCTCTAATGTATGGTTATGTTACAGCCTCGTCTGCTCTTGTCTGATGTCTCTGAGTAATGACCTGTTTCTGAACATCACCTTACCCACATGTTTCAAATTTTAGAAATCCTCTCTGAGCTCTCCAACACTGCAGTCAGTACTTTGAGCCAAAGTCTACAATCTTTATGTCTCCTGGAGAACAGGCTGGTCAGGAAGAGATATTCTGAGGAGCTGAGGAAAAAAAACAAAGAAACACAGTGAACATGTACAAGCAAGTGGTGCTAAGATAAAATTACTTTTAACTTGAGAGCAAAATGCATAACACATGTCAGAATTTTTCAAACTTCTTTGAACATAACTCTAAAGGAGGTGTTTAGCATTCTGTAAAATATTTCAAACAAGGTTACTTGTTTGTAAAACTGAAATATATTCACCATACGACACTATTATTAAGCACTATTACTACATTTCATTCTCTACAAGACAATTTATACAGTACCTATTTGTTCTGTTGCACAATAAACATACAACTTTTTGTGTGTCTGACAATGGTGCTTCCACTCTTGTAAAGGAATTTAGCTCTAATTAAGTTGTGGTCAGTGTCTTAAACATAGGGATCCACGATGTTGCTCTCAGGCCAGTAACATTTGCTTTATTTAACAGCCTGGTGTTTATATGATAATGCAAAGTGAATTGTAAAATCCCTCATTTTTTACACACTGTGCTGTTGAGCTTTTCTCACTTTGCCTGAGCTCATTTGCAATTCCTAATTCTAGTTGCAGACTTTACAGTGTCACGGAAATAGGAAATTGGGGTTTTGAGCACACAGCCGCACTATAAATAGGAATACTCAGGCCGAGCACTCAAATGTGAAGTTTGTGGTGAAGTGAGTGAACATGTAAAAATAGACTCCCTTGGCTCCAGCTACATTCATGCGTGTGATTCTCATTTGTGTGTGTGTGTGTGTGTGTATGCGCGCGCAAACCTTGAGGTCTAAGTGCACCAAGTTGCTCTGATGGAGGTGGTGGACTCCCTCCAGCGTTTGCCTGATCAGACGGATGATCTGTGCCTCTAGCAGCAGCTCCTCAGACACACAGTGGTCAGATATCTCTCCACCTGCAGCACTGGGCAAACAGAAAACACAAGCACACTGTTAATATACAGACACAGACACACACATACACACATGGACTGTTCAGGAAACCGTCATCTACAAAAATGGCCATGTATACAGAAACACCAGGCAATTTTGTGACATCAGATGCAGTTTGGATCTGGCATACTTTGGACAAGAGAAACAAGAAATACACTGCATTCATGAATTGAAGGGTGACCTGGTGGTTTAAGTGGCCAACCCATAGCCAGAGGGTCACCAGTGTGATCCTACATGTCCTGGCAATGTGTTGTTGAGCAAGAGAGCGGCCTCGTCCCTGCTTAGAAGCGTAGGGTAAGAGTTCCAGCCCAAGACACAGAATGGAACATGCCTTAAAACTAGCATAAAGAGAGTATAAAGTTCATCTAATTTTATTACGCTTCAAGTTATTCAAGTTTATAATTTGGTATTTTCTCTGAAGCTTCTTTAAGTTGTCCAGGCTGTCTTGCATGAAGAAAGTGAGTTATTTACACTGTCTTTGCACTCACAAAAGGAATTAAGTGTCTGCAACAAGTGTTAAAAGGTTAGAGAAATCATAGCATTTCACTTTAAGACTACTGCTGTGTGTCTTATTTCTAATCTTGGTCTTGCATCTAGTTTCTGTTTTGGTGATACAGAGAAGTAAGATGAGTGATATGCCGGACAAAAAACATGATTTAACATGAATGACCTAGTTAGGAAATTGTGACTTTAGATAGAATAATATCAGTCAAGTCATCTACAACCAGAGTTTCAGCTCAAGCTGTGCAGTAAGTTCCTAAAACACGATGGGCCTTTTAGTCTACAAACAAATCCTAATAAACCTGTTAGGAAGAATGAGCTGTTTATATAATGAGGCATTATGTAAAAGCAGTTTATATGGCAGCTCCTTTGGACAAACAAGACTTTGCCCTTAAAAAGGCACTTACAAGACTAGAACAGTTTAGCCAGTGTTACTAGTATTAGACAGATTAAAAGATGAATTCAATGTGAAGTACCATATATTAGACTAAAAAAAAGGTAAAAGAATGTGTTACTGGTTCTGTTTTGAACTCACTATTCCAGCACTAAGACGATGTCATGATCTGTCTCATAAGCAGCGTGCAGGTTGACCACCCGGGCATTGTTACGGGCCATCTCCAGGACGGCCATCTCGTGGATGACTTCGACCCGGCAGTCGCGACCTCTCCTCCTTTTCCGTAGGAACTTAGCAGCAAACACTTTCCCCGAGATCTTTTCCACACAGCGCTTCACCACCGCAAACTTCCCCCTGAGAGACAGAGAGAGAAAGCGGACATGTGGTTAAGGTGGACCCTTCAGAGAACTGCAAATCAGCAATCGAATTTAGTTTGGTAACTGCGAAACTTTGATTGCATTATGTGGTTGATTTACATACATTTGACTACAGTAAATGAATGCGGCACTGGGACAACTGTGCCATACAAATACTGGCATTTGATAACAGGCACCTCCAGGTTACTTAATGTCAGTACACTCCTAGATCACTAGAGTAACTGTTCATGACGTTCAAGACTAGGAAGAGACAAGTAGCTACTGGCTGCTAGACTTAAGTGTCATAATTCATCATGTCTGATGAACCTGAAAAGAACAATTCAACTATACAGGATTATGAATAGCATGCAGCTCTAATATAGTGTTCACAACATGCAATATAGGTTTAAGTCTGTGGTTTAAGCTTATCTTCGAAGCTAATTCTCCAGAGAACTACAGATCTACATTCCCCTCTCTAAAGACCTTTGGCATTCAGCCGATATTTTATGCAATTTGAGAAAACACTTCTCCACATGGCCTTGCAATGACTGCAACAAAAGAAAAGAATAAATCTAATCCAAAAATAACAGCTTTACATGCACCAAGAGAAATGACTGAAGGTTACAGACTGAGAAGGACTTCTCTTAAAGAATAGAACAATGGGGCTAAACTATTCTAATCTCATAGCACCACCTATCACTGTTATATCATATTTTCATGACGTTTTAGCATTTGATACACAAAACATGTTTGTGCACATTCTCAAAGCTTGATAGCACAGCATGAGAATCAGGAATTCTGGGGAGACCTCTGCTGTGTTAATTGTTAACGTCTCCCTGCAGTATCTGCCAGGTTACAGCCATGTGACCGTTTCTTTGTTTGGGTTCTAGGCCACTCATCACACTAACAAGTAAAGTACTTTACACAATTCTCCAATTCAGTATTGCTTTCCAATAAAGTAGAGTGACTTATGAAAGACAGACAAAACATAAATGGAGAAAATCAAAGCAACAGAAGCTGAAATATTCTAACATTTGGTCCCTAATATGAGCCAAATCCAAATTCCCTGGAACCTATAATTCCCATAATGCATTCAAAAGTCTTTTGTCAGACCTTCCCTAACTAGCAAATGCCAAAATCTTTAAAACTTCACACCTTCTTGATGACTTAAAACTGGTTGTCTGCCCTTTTGATGAATCCACATTAATCAACTTGTGGGAAGAAAAACAAAAAAAGGTGAGAGATACACATTCACCATGTACCATCGGCTTATAGGGTTATTTTGTCTAGCTGCTATGGCTACCAAACAAACAAACATGAACATTTAGCATTTACTTTGTCCCATGTTCACACTCCTCTTAGCTCTGGTTTGGTCTACGACAACGGCAAGTTTTTTAAATTTATTTATTTATTTTTAACAGAGTTTTAAGAGAGCATCGTTCTGTCAACTGCAAAGTAAATGTGCGGGCTAAAAAACCAAAACAATGAGATAAAGCAAAATGCAGAGTTGCTATTTCTCTGTCTTCAGCAGTAGGTCAGTGTCAAAACAGGATAAACCAACTAATGCATATGTTTAAACAATTTCACCAAAAAAAAAAAGTGAGACAGAAATTTTCCTCAGTTAATGGTCACTGTGTGTTTATTAAGACTATATTGTACCAGAGCTGTGAATTACTATACACTACTGTAGCACGACAAAGTCAGGTCCCTGGCACCATAAGGCTTGTGTGTTTACAGTGGTCACAGCTTACAGTCCAGAATCCAAATGCAGTTAACATCAGTGCAGTGATATGTGTCATCTGTGCTAAACATGACAGCAAATATAGTATTATAAGTAAGTATCGAAAATACAGCCTTAAATATACATTTATATAAACTGATGTGTAAAGGACACAATAGTCTTTGCCAAAAAGGATATCCTTTAAAAGTTTCTGTTTTCCATATGTGATTTGTGAAAATTATTCAGATCACTCTCATATCATCTAAATCTGTAGTGATAATGTAATTTTGTTCAGTCACATGCTTTAGTATCAATCTTTACTCTTTTTAAGAGCACAGAAACTGACCCTCATTTGTAAATATGTAACAATACATGACACTGTTTTGTTCAATCCATGGCTTTCCAGTTAATAACTGCATGTCTCACCACACATTTACTTCAAGTTCAGTTTAACAGTGTGGTAGCGGCTGTGGTAGTCAAACTAAGATGTTTTTGATACTGTACACCAGTCTACTGTGTCAGCAGCTGCTAAGACAATACCAACAGTGAATCAGGAAATGTTTGGTTCCAGAATCTCATCTAGGATTGAAAATGATGCTCATTTTCCTTATTGCTGATGAATGCAGAATGTCCAGAACCAAGTCCAAGATGACGTCTTCAAATAGCTTGTTTATATTCTCAGCAGTCCATATATATATATATATGTATGTATGTATGTATCTGTGTGTTTATATATACACATATGTGTGTGTGTGTGTGTGTTTTTCAATATATGAAACGCAAATTCTTACATTTATGGAACTGGAACTAGGGAATGTTTTTGGCTTGGTGGTATGGTAGCACACTACACTGTATACCTTCATAACAAACTGAAAATGGAAATGCCTGACACATTCAGGCTCTCTCTGATGCACTGATTGATAAGGCTTTCCAAAGAACTGTAAGGCTGGAGACTTGATACTACTCACATCAGACGTCCCGGTAATACAATACTGTTTATACTGTACTGCTGGAACTATTTCTAATAGTAGTTCCTAAAAACGATTCAAATGAATGTCAAATACAAATTTAACACTTGATAAAGCCCACTCCTATTTAGTTCTAGTAGTGTGGTACACACATAAACAACTAAAAAACTTCCTGCAGACCTTATTCTGCCCGGAGGAGACCCTCTGGACCTTTCTCATGAACAGCAGTCAGACATGTTTGCCTCACCTTCCCAGCTCTCCGGTGATTTCATATACATTTTCCATCGGCTCCGTGCTGATTGGGGTCTGAATTTCTCCGAGAAGCCCCGCGGGGAGTCCGCTGCGACTGTCCAGTCGCCTCCGAGACATCTTCCTCTCCTTTCGGTATGACTCCTGCTACCACACTGGACACCGCGCTAAACGCGACGTAAGTGAGAGATGAACAATAAAACTAACCTAAGTGGCTAGCTAACAAAGCCCACATCACATTAGTTACATGTTAGTGTTAGCTAAGCCGGTGGTCGTACTATTGTTTAGGTTAGTTTACCGACTCTGCTTAGCTCAACTGTCGCTAACTAAGTTAGCTCGACGGTCAATGTCGCGGATTCAAAAGTGAGTAAGCCCGAATTTCCTCAGCTGACCTGAAGAGAAGCGGCGAGTCTATGAAATCTTTGCCTACGGCTGACTCCTGTTAGTAGACTATCCAAACTACCACAGCGCGCCACTGTTAGGCAGCTTAACAGCTAAGTTTATCCACAGAGTTTTCGATCATTTTTTTACATCCCTGTTTGACACTTTCGCGACACGTCACTGCTTGACGCATGCGTACTGTTGCCCTGTTTGAAAAAAAGCGTGCCCAAATTTATTTGAATTACAGTTCTGACAGTTTGTGGTGCTGATAGGTAGCCTACCTAACCTGAAATCATTTACTCTCTAACGATATGAAAAAAGCAGCGTATTTCCACCTAGAAAAGAAAAAAAACTGAAGTTCAGGAATGACAAAAAATAAATAAATAAATAAATTCACGGTAAGTCAGAAATATAATATAATGGCAATGTCTATGTCTGAGATTTATATAACATTACTGGAATGTTAAAACAAAATTTGGACTTTCAAATTTAAAAAATATGACAAATTAAGTCAAAGTCATAAGAATCTGATAAGAATCTAACTGAGATGATAATTGAACGTTTTTACTCTTCAGGACATAAATATGAGACACAAAGCCAAAATTTCGATTTACTGTCTTATTTGTAGTTTTAAATATCGGACTTTTGACATGGTTTATTGTACTTACTCTCTCTCTCTCCCCTCTATATATATACAGTAACTCATACATATGAATATGAGTCAATATAATTTTTTTGAGATAATGCATCAAGTTTGTGAGAGTCTATATTGTTTTAATATCTTTGACGTAGAAATTTAACATGTCATTGTATATGGCAATTATGGCTTAGTATGTTATAATTCTAATTTACTGTGAATATCTTTTTATTGTTGTCATTTCTAACATTTCATCTAGTTTTTCTCTTCCTGGCAGAAGTGAACTTCCATACAAATCCATCTGCTGTGCACATGCAAATTTATTAACATCTGGCAAAGCATCTCTCATGGAACCATACCATTACAAATGTATAAAGTATGCATAGGGATAGTTTTATAATTGAATTATTTTAAAATATATTTTTATCTATATTATCTTTAAGATTTTTATTTTGTTAGTTTCACTTATCGTATTTATCTTTTCCTTTATTTTTTACATATTTGGCTGGAACAGGTTAGACCCTTGGGTTTAGGAGAAGACTGCTTAATCAAGAAGATGGAGGGATTGCTTGATGATGAAGTTTCCCTATTTTGTTATAAAATTAGTTGTTATCTCTACTGTTGAGATAATACATTTAGTTTTTTTACACATTCAATTGGTACAACATTCGTGAAATTGATTAATAAGGGTCACGTATCATTAATCAAAATTTGCCATTTGTTCTCTTTTATTACAATCATTGGGGTGAAATGGAGACACACATACAGGAGCTTTGCATAGAGTGGAAATCTGAAAAGTGGAGCCGGGTCCTGTCAGAAATGTACTAGGAAAGAAGAGAGGTGCAACTGTCTTCACTTGGATGTGAAGCAAGTAATCAGTCTTATCAGTCTTCAGCTGCAGAAAAGCCTCATTATGGAAAATGTCAAACTGACCAAGTGATGTATATCCTAACGTGAAGCGTTGTTGCCCATGCCAGAAATCTGCCCCTTAAGCAAACGTGAGGTGATGCTCTGTAAGGATGTGGCAAAAGCCAGAAGTGTGATGTGTTTGTTAGACTGAAATAGAGAGCAGGCCTAATGGTTGATTTTGCAAGCCCCAAACCTTTGGTACATTCGGTGCAAAATATATATTTATACACACAACAGGACAGACATACATATACAGTTATATACAAAGAGACAAACAGGACTGCACACATGGTACACGTACATGTGCTCTCACGTTTCATAAAATCAAAACAGCCCTATTGATTCATCACTGATTCATGAGCAATGAGACATAACCATCGACCTATTACTAAGATAGGCAGACGCGCACATGTGAAATTAACAACATTTTTGAAACATGCTGCCGAGATACTCGCCATTACACTGTCATAGAGAAAACAAGCTACTGCATTCACACGTCATCCATTCCCAGAGCTAAAACTAAGACTGACTGAAGCACCTATTTCCCACAACTTATTCCCATGAGCTTCACACTCAAGGTATGACAGTGCCAGGTAAGCATAAGGCCACATGCCTCAAGTGAGCGCCACAACCAAAGTGACACGACTTAACCAGCTCCCTCACCCCCTTTTACTGAATGGATAGCAATATCCTCATGCAAAAAAAGCTAGTAAGGACAGTGTGTTGCACTAGTTCAGCATGCAATATCGAGCTATAACACAACGCCACCTAGGGGGTTTCTGCCTTGGCGCGGCTCACAGAGCTGACCAAGAAGATCCCGCATGCAGTATTGGGCTGGGAGAGGGGGGCTGGGATACGAAAGTCGGCCTCCACATCTCGCAGCGCATGTGGGGCTCTTTACCACTATTCCAGCCCCTGTGGTCTAGCTCCAACGGGACTCTGTACAGTAGGTGTAATCTTGCATGCACCCCATAGAAAATGAGTATGTCTGTGTTTGTGTGTGTGTGTATGTGTGTGTAGTTGTGTGCATGTAGGAAAGTGTGTGTGACACAGAGTGAAAGGGTCCTTAGGGATTATGGTTGTGCACTTAAGAGTTACAGAAATGTTTTATCACATGCTTTCAGGACAAAACTATTGTCTGTCATGGACTTGTATGCCAGTAGTTCTTAAGTACAATATCCATACGGCCCTAAAGGTCAGGGCTTGTTCCTGACAACATCATTATCACACCTGGTCAGGTGATTCAGTAAAGCCATATCACTGTTTTTTTGCTTTCAAAGTGCCATAGTAATGACAGCACACCTTACTGCCCCCTTGTGTTGATATCTGTTCAGGGATTTTAACCGCAGCTCCTTCAGTTTCATCATCGTTGATTTGTGAGAGACACATGAATCTGGTCAAATTTCTACAAGGAAATAAAATGGCTTCCCTTAAGAAATTTCACTGTATGGTCAGGAAAGCCCAAGAGGCTAAAAAAAAAAAAAAAAAAAAAAAAAAACCCTGACCAGGGAACCTGGGCAACACCAGGTTTGTGTGTTCTTTTCAGCAAACAAGGCCTGATCCAGTGCCAACATCGAGTGAAGCGCCTCCTCGTCCCCTCAAGCAACCGCATCGCATTTGATTCCCTTTCCCTCCACTTCCAGCTTTGTGTTTCCTCTTCAGCCTGTGTGAGGTTTCTCCTCTGGGGGTGGGGTGGGGGGTGGGGGCTGGGGAGGCCGAGCAGGGTTGCTTGAGGTACATACATTCGGTCACTGATTTGGTACATTCATCACTTTCATTGGGTGGGAGGCGATTACATCAGCGAGAAGGACCTTGCGTGTCATACTTATGAGCCGGTGTCATCTGTCTGTATGAGAAAGTGCATCTGTTGCTCATGATGAATGTGTGGGACAGTTTGAAAGACAGGAACCCTGCGTTTCTATCTGACTGGAGTGTGTCAGTAAATGTATCTGTGTACTGGACTGGAGTGAGTGCATGTGGTACACTGTAAGATAGCACAAGGCTAATGCTGCAGTATTCATGTGTCTGTGATAGTGGGTGTCCCTGGTGAGTGTACCTTTTGTGTTCATATAAGAGCTCAGATGTTGTAGTATTGAAGGTAACAGTCCTGACTAGAACCTGCTCTCATTATTACAGTGGGTCAGTGACAAAGTCCATAAATATCTTGCTGATGATTCCTGACTCAGTTCCTAGCATATTCAGGAATCAAAACTGTCTATTGTTAGTGTTAGAACAACTGATTTGTGTTTGTTTATTTATCTGTGTGTGTGAATACATGTGCACACCAGTGTATCTCCGGCTATCAGAAAGGCAGGGAGGACCAGTCAATATCCTGTTCAAAAGTCTAAAATGTCATATATTTCCATGCTGATAAAAAACTTTGGGGGGGGGATGACACTGGTTTGCACCATTAATAAAAACAAAATGTCCCATAGTTGTGTGTGTTTTGTGCAAAGGTGATGAGGGTGTATGTGTGTGTGTGTGTGTGTGTGTGTGTGTGTGTGTTATAGGGTTTATAACACTGCAGCCCCAGTGCAGGAAGGACACAGTTTAGAGGTCCAGGGAGGGGAGAAGGGAGCTTTGTGGTTTTAGAGCAGCTGTCTCCGAGGTGCAGGTTGGAAAGGGAGAGGAAGAGAAGAGGAGATGCTAGAAATCCAGTAACCAAGGCCATTAACTGAAGAGATAAAGCACACATGTGGCTTAGGGAACAAGAAACTGTACTGTACAGCTTTTCAAACTATTTTCCAATTCTGCACCTTTCTTATGGGTGTCCACTTGATCAACCTCTGTCAGAAATGTGAGAGAAAGGCGGAGGATTGGAACAAATCCTGCACGCTGAGTGTCAAAAAGCCAGTTGGAAAAAAATTGCAGAGTTATCCACGGGTGGGTAGTTGCCATTTGAGGATATTAGTTTTATTTCCCATGTCCCTCCAAAGCGAGAAAAGTGGATTTCCAGTTTGGTTCTCTGTCGCGAGTGTTAGACCTAGACGTGAGCTGTTTACGAGGTTATTCCAAACCGAACGTGCTCGTTTCCTCTACAGCAGTGACCAGCTTCTCATAGAGCATGGAGAAGGAGGGGTAAGGTGGGAGGTCCAGACGATTAAAGCAAGTGTGAGCCCTGTGAGACAGAAACACACATCAAGAGATGAAGAGATTATGAGATGGATGTCAAGATAACTCATCTGTGAAAGATCAGTCTTAACATAAATATATAGCCCATTCCTAGCATTAATAATATTTTATTTGTACCCTCAACTAACATGTCAAAATAATATAAAGATATTGAACTTATTTAACCGTAATTTCACCTTCACCAAAATTTAAACTTGAATAGTTTGATGATATAATGATTCTTACAATAGCCACCAATGCACCTATTAGAGGTGGAAATAGTGTAATTTTGGAAAATTTACAGCAAACCTAATAAAATATCCACTTTATTGCTCTCTTTTACTTAAAAATCTAAAAATGTGAAAAAAATGAAATCACAAATCAGACCAAGGTGGCAGCTTTGTGGGTGCTGAGAAGCTTGAGAACCATAATATTTCTACCCCATCCACTGATTCCAAATGACAAAAAAAAAAAAAAAAAAAGAATAACAATGAGATCAGATGATGCCTTATTTGTATGAGGTCAGATGTCTGAATTACATTACAGGCTAACAGCATTTGTATGACTAATTTACAGATGGCTGGCAGAGAAATGTTTAGTCATTTATATTAATAAAAAATAGTGTTTTCTGTGTTTGTTAAAGTTGACATATTCATCCCATTACTTAGTTGATAGTCATCCTATTAGACAGTAATCCTACCTGGGTAAGGAGGTGATCTTTCCCCACTTCTCCACACAGAATCTGCGGGGTCCATTACTGCCCCGTAGAGAGGCAAAACCCTCGTAAGGAATACTGGAGGTGCCTGTCACAAACTGGAGACAGGAAGGCCAAAAAAAAAAGTCACACAAAGTATGAAAACACCACCTTTAAATGACTTAAAATGGATATTATTTTCAGGTCTATATATTTATCTGAATTTAAACACGTTTTTTTTCCACTGAAAACTTCAAATTTTATAACAGAGATTAAAGTAGCATCAGCTCTCAAGCCCGCTATCAGGCTAAAAGCACAGTTTTCACAGCAGTAAACATAACTCCTGCAGCGCCTGCAGGACACCCAGCCTCCACGTGGGGGCAGCCTGCGCGCATGCGGTCACCCACGTGCCCTACCTGCAGCAGCCTCAGCCTCTGCTCATTGTTGAATCTCTCCACAGCTGCCCAGAACCAACGAATCACTATGTGGTTGTCATGGTAACCTGAACAAGGGGAGGTGGGGGGGTGGAGGGGGATAGACGATGATGGTGCATGAGTCAGATGAATAACAAATAAGATCCTCAGGTCCCCTGTCCCTCTCCTCTTCCTCCACCTCCCACCCTACTATTCCTCCACTGTGATGTTTGAATGGGCTCTGCTATTTAATGTTTAATGGCCGGAGCTGCTCTGTTCGTCTCAGTCGATTCCTCTATTAAAAGAGCCTCACACTGACTCATGGCGGACTTGTCAGGTTGAGTTCTCTTGAGTCCCTGGCTGCTGGCGGCTTTTCAACTGTACTGGCCAGACCCTTAAAAAGCCGTTTAATGTGATCTCTTATAAATGCTTTGGACACTGGCACTTACCAGCATTGTACACAATATGTATTACAATAATTAAATAGCAGTAATTCCCCAAAGTTTCAAGTGCTCATTTTACAGTACATTACAGTAAAGCCTAGCACAATGATGAGATAGGAAATTGAGTTATTTTTCAAAATTAGGAAGCACCATTTATTTCCTGTGACATAAGTAAAAAAAAAATAACAGCAATAATTCAAGGGAGTAATACATCTTTTTACTCTGGTTGTTGTGGATGTTACACTCAGGACTATATCTTGTAGGAGTAAGTTATCCCAGAAGTTCACCTGCACTTGTGGTGGTTAGACTTGTAGAAGTTATCTACATTTGTCATTTACTTTATTTTTTCTCCCATTTTGCAACAGCTCATGAAAACTGCTGGGTTAAACTTCGGGTTAATTTGTTCCTCCAGTCTGCCAGGTCGATCTCCGCCGTGCCGGCAATCACCAGCTCCAGCTCCCTGGCATCGAACACGGACACCAGTCGCACATCCACCACCTAACAAACAACACATACAAAATTGATGAGCACATGGATAAACATATGGTACGGCCTATTCATTCATCATTCAACATACGTCAGACAACACAGTTGCAGTAGATGTGTATTGTGGAGACCATCAGTGAGACAGATGGCAGACGGATGAACATTGCTGGGCAAAAAGCTTCCATTAGTTTGTTGACAGTAAATTCTGAATTTGTTTTGTTTAGCAAACTGGGGCCTATAAACTAACACAGGGACAAAGACCCAGTAATCTGTCAACCTGCCAGACCAGGGATTTTAGCAGAGGTGGGATCTGTACTAGTTATGTAAACACAAGAATAAAGCACTGGTCCAGATTACATTCCAGTCCTGGTTCACTTTATCATGCTGGGTTTTCACAGCATGTAGGACTGTGGGCTATGAGATCCTGCTGTTATTAATTGTACTATTAACTGCATTCTCTGAAGTACAAATACACACCAAGTTTAGCTGTTGCTATTCAGAGTTGGAACAGACCACTCCAGACATGAATGGGGACACGTATTTACACTGACAACTGAGCAGTGCACAAAATCTAAACATTCTGTAACTACAGTACATTCACTGGAATTACAACAGGCATGAAAAAGATACTACTAAATAATCTATGCCATCTATTTTAATTTATCAATTTCATTTCTATCCCTCTACAGTTCCCTGCTGGTAGGTAAGCTAACTAACAAGAGTTAACACTGAAAACAAACCTCTGGTAAAAAGCTAATATGTCACGTTGTAGTAGCTTTGTCATTTGCTCTTTTGGCTTGATCACAAGCATTGTGACACTGGTCGTTTGCTCCAAGCATCGTCCACCACTGAAAATGCCAGATGTCAGTATGAGGGTGTGTGTGTGTGTGTGTGATCCTGGGTATGTACTGGTCAAAAAAAGGGAAATCTCATCACCTGATACAATGATGCAACCACACTGCGTCACTGATATTGATCAACAGTCCTGTCACACTGCATCTTATGGCTCTTGTGTGCTCTGAAGCCATAAAATCCTACTTGTTTCATATTTAAGAAAGGCTTGTAGCCTCAGTAACACCTCTAAACACTGACAAAATGTGCCGTACCTCATAAAAGCCTCGGACCAGGCTCTCCGTCTGCTGGGCCACTCCTCTCTCGATACGCCACTTGACCATTCGCTCAATGTACTCCTTCTTATTCTTCTCTGACACGGGGATACCAGCCCCGCCCGGCTTCAGCTCTCTCTCCGTAATCTGCAGAATCGCAGGCAGGCAGGGAGACTTGAGCTTCAACCCTAGATTTATGTTTATTACGAAACAAATCAAATAAAATCAAGATGATTTATTTTAATCAATCATTCATCTACCTGTCCAAAAACCTCCTCATTGACGGTGAAGGTGAGGTCCAACATGTCTTCGATGTCGTTGTCCTTCATCCACTGAAGGCTCTGGTGGAACTCCTCGTCCAGGAACTCCAGGTCGCTCAGGTCACACGGGCTGCATGAGCACAGCCAGAGGTTACACAGAGCTTACAGAGGGAGTCAGTGAGTCAATGAGGTATTGACCCGTTGCCCTACTCATAAACCATGGCCGATTGTGAGAGGAGGTTGAAGGTCAATTGCCTGATGTATAACAGCATAAGACAGCTTTCCCCAGATGTAACTCAAGTGCAAGTCAAGTAAATAGGTTTATTCACATTTACACAGAGACACACTGATAATAAATAAAAGGAGAAGGCAAAGCACATGTTCAGCATACAATTTTATACTGAAGTCAGGTTATATGAGGATATTGGCACATTTTTATCATCAGTGTCTTATAATATTCCCAACATATCCCCCAAATCACTCCCTTTATTTACAGGCTCACAGCAGGATCACAGCGTTTGAGCTGATATTGAGATGATTTGGATTGGCAAAACACACAGTGAATGTATTTGAATGACCTGCTGATATATTTTGGTAGTTTCCCACTACTGTTTTCACCATGCCTCGGGTGAAAGAAAGTATGTTGCTATGGATACAGTGAGGTAGCTGTTTATAGCTGGATTTTTTTATCTTATACATTTTGGTAAACCTGCACCATGAAAAGTACAGACAGCAAGGACCTGGATTACTTTTTACACCGTAAGAACTAAAAATGCTGATTATTAGTAAAGATCTACAGCAAATCAAAAACTCAAGGTATCTTATAGCATCATTTTCTGAACATTCCCCTGTAAAGCAGCATTTGGTGTATTTAGAAACTATATGATTTTTATTAGAATTTGAAATCCATCTGTTTGATAAATGCTTATCTGTGCAGTGATGGCGGAGCCAAGAAAGGATCCATTTTGCTGATGAGGTTAAGAACCCTTATTATTACATACACATCTGTCATCTAACCCTTAGCAGAGACATTTGGCAGGATTTTAAATTGTTTGGACAAAGCTATAATAATGGTGCTGCTCCTGCTGATAGGAAACTCAGCCAGCTGCTGGCTGGGAGGATCTGATATTCTCACGTCTTACAGTAAGTGGGTGGGGTGGGGTGGGGGAGGGGGGTCTAATTGGAAGTGCTGGTGCCCTGCAAATTATGTGGAATGGGAAGGCAGCCTGAGGGACTTACATGCGAAGAAGCCCCTTGTAGAAGGGTCGGGTAAAGAAGGCATCCAGCAGGTACTGATGGACGAGAGCCAGCCCCAGGATACGTCCACTGAAGCGAAACCTGGACACAGAAGAGGAAACACAGGTGAGTACAGGCACTAGCACCATGAATCTTCAAAACATCTTTCACATTAAGTGATGTGGCCTGCTTTGAGGACCAAATACAGGGGGTTATTCTTCTTAAAACTTCTTTAATGAGTTATTTTTAATTAGTGAAATTAGTCGCCTTATGTGCAGTTGTTTCCTCCATGACGTGTTTCATGTCGTATTTAACAGTCTTAAATACCCACATCTGTTATCGTCTTCATCCAGCCTATGACATTATGATTTTCCAGTCTAGTTATCTGCCCATCCACTCATCAGTCTGATCATCCATCTATCCAACCATTCATCCATCCACCCGTCCATCCAATCACTGTCACTGAGGCAAAATTGACTGGTGAGCCACACAGTGCTGAGCCAAATTTCCCGCACAGCATCCCGCAAATTGCTTCTATTTTGGGATCAGCACACAACAGCAGCGAGAGCAGACACGATGAACACTTTCCAGTCAGCACAGCAGCAAGTGTAGCTTCAACAAATGTACGATGGATAGACAGACGTGGGTACAGTGCATAGACACATAAATAAACGGAAACCTCACCACTCATGGTGGTTGTCTACAAAGGCAGACATGGGACTGATCTGGACAGTGTATGTGTCATTGGCTGAATATTCAAACAGGCCATAGTACGGGTTGAACAGTTCTCTGGACACCAAGAAGAAAAACTCTCTGGAGGGCCCACTGTAGTCCAATCTGCAAAACAAATAACATGACACACATACAGCATATACACGTCAGTAAAAAAAAGGGAGTCAGTGAATGTTCTTCAGTAATTACTGTGCAGTCTCAGAAAGCCCGTAAAGGAACAATGTACATTGGATATATTAGATTTTGGTGTATCTGGAGAGCTAGTTGTTGTTTCAGCAAAGATACACCCCCACAGTCATCTGCCCTTGGGTGTTTGCAACAAAAAAAGGATACAAGATTATACAATTAACTCATAGCAAGGTATATATTATCAGTCACTGCACCATGTACAAAAACACAACACAAAAACACAGATACTGTCAATCATCTCTGTAAAGAGCTTGTTTGTTTATACTAACTACCTATTGATGTGAAAATGTTTTGTGTAGTTTTTTTCCCACCCACTTGCCCCGGCTGCTCATTCACCAAAAGACTGTGGAATTACTGGGATGTTATCAAAATGTGTGAGTAATTATAAGTTGTGAAGCTTAAGGTAAGAATGAATTCTCTGTGTGCTGACGTGCTGACTGTTACTAACTCAATATCTTCCCTTTCCCGTAGTATTGTGCTCTTCTGTCTCTCTCTCCTCTTCTGTCACTTTCTGCAGGTACTTCTGCCTCTGGAGCTGTAGAGTCTGATCTGTGATGACAAGCCTCCTGCTGCTCCTACAACTCTGCTCAACACCTGCTATTATAATTAGAAATTACTAGTACTGCTACTTTTGCAGTTACTACTTTATCACTACTATCATTACTACTACTGTATTATTGGTATCACTTTACATTTTTTACATGGAATCCGTGTTATGCCCACCCTGAGTCTGGTTCTGCTCGAGGTTTCTGCCTCTTAAAAGGACGTTTTTCCTTGCCACTGTCGCCTAGTGCTTGCTCATGGTGGGATTTGTTGGGTCTCTCTCTGTATAATATAAAGAGTACGGTCTAGACCTGCTCTATATGCAAAGTGCCCTGAGATGACTTTTGTTGTGATTTGGCGCTATATAAATAAAACTGAATTGAATTGAATTGAATGCTCAGTAAAGCTCACCTGGATCAGTTACATTTAGCATGTACACACATTTCACACTGAGACTGTCGACAGCATGATAAGGAAATGAAGTGGGGATGAAATACGTCTTTCTCACCCATCCTCGCCTACGAAGCTGACATAGAGTTTACTCCTCTGCAGGTCTTTACGGGAGTAGCACATGATCTGGTTGAAGGCATCCTCCAGAAGGTGGTCTCTGCGTATGATCAGCCTGAGAGCACACACACAGAAGTACACACACACACTGTTATATGCACACAATACTATTAGACCTATCGTGAACAATGGTGGCACTGTTTATATCGACATTTTGCTTTGTATAAAGTCATACAGTGTTAGTTGTTCAGTTAGATTCTTTTGCATTTTAGAAAATACTTCAGTTTTGGGTTTAAAGTTAAGGGTACTGTAATGTTGAGCAGTCATGCTAATGATAGTAAGTAGATGTAAAGTGTTAACGTTGGAAAAGTTGATGTTATGCAGGTTAAAACACTGCTGACGGATGAAACATAACATTTCTTAGTGTCAGCAAATCCCATGAAAAGACAGAAGTCAGTGCTGCGTTCCTAAAGAGGACATAAAAACAAGTCATAAAAAAATATAGAGTTACATTTTTTTAAAGGGTTGTTACTTTCTCAGCTGGGCACAGTAATTTTTAGCAAACAGTGCAAACAGATTGCCTTTGGGGACCATCTTCATCTGCAGATTTAGACACATTTTGGTGCTCTCGTAAGTATTTTGGGTAGCAGGATAGTGTGTGTGGGATTGAGTCAAAATAAACAACAGTATGTGGTTATGAAGGAACACGTCACCTAGAGCAACAGTGTGGTTTACTGACGTGTTTTTAACTGAAGTGTTAGTGTTAATTTTTGAATGACAGCGGAGCTCTGTTGCACAGAGATATATCAGGCTTTGGATACACACACAGTACTTGTTAGTAGGATCGGTTCATTGTTAGGTTTGGGTCGTCATGGGATTTGTTGACAACAATAAAAATATGAAATATTTACAGACTTGTCCTTTAACACTGGAAAGTCCAAATCAAGTCTCATGCCACTGTGACAGGACAGTAAAGGGTGACGCTAAGGTTGCAGCATTTAAACATACTTGACTTTCCCTGGTCCTTGGCCATAACCCTTGGTCTCCAGCTTTCGATAGAAATTCCTCAGTTTAGCCTCAAAATCTCTCTTATATGGAGCAGGAGCGCGGGCATTGGCTCGCTGAGTGCCTGAGATATAAATGAGAGAGAGAGAGGGAGAGAAAAAAGGCAGAGACACAGGAAGAAAGAGAAAGGGGGAGAAAATGTAAATTAACAGTCAGAGAAGTTAGAGACAGACAGTAAAAAAGGGGGCAGAGATGGGTAAAAACAGATATAGGGAGATTGAGATAAAATGAAATTTTAATGATCCCAAGCAGAAATTGGGTAAAGCCTGAATGGGTGCAGAGTCTGAGAATTGAAAGTACTGTATGCAGGTTAATCCTGGATTGTTATTTTGCATCAGACTGCTGTAGCTTTATTCATTCATTCATTTCAGTGAACCTGTTTTTCCAGCTCACAGCTTTATCTCGACTACTGTATCCAAATGTCTGCAATTTGGTTGAACCCTTTAAGATTAGAAAAAGGCTCAACAGAAAGAGGTGCAGAGTGTAAACAGAAGGTCAGGCAGAGATAGATAAACAGTGACGGATGAGCTACGCAAAAGACGTCGATATCAGTGTGTGCGTTTGTATTGGAAATAGACTACATGAGTTAACTAGTTAATTTATTATTATTATTAACTTATATTATATATTACTTATTATTATTACTTATATTAACTTATATTATCTGAAGGGGCCACATAGTCAAACTGTGCTTGCAGGATGGATGCAGTTTTGGTAACTCCCTTCCCCCCCATACCTTTTCAAGGTCACAATTAGTGAGGTTTCACCTGACAATGTATTTAACTTTACGAAACTGACAATTCAACAAGTACATGTGGCAGTTCTCAGGCTTTCAGGCAGGTACAAATGTGACTGAGATCACTTATAAGTGTGATTGGACATTTATGTCTAATGAATGTTAGTGTATTCATGTGTTATTTTAGCCTGACATCACGTTATGTTATATATGAAGGTACTATGAAAGTGTTTCTTTTGTGTAGTAAGACAATGTAAACCAAATCTCATGGTGAAAGGTGTCAAATTTCATAACAGGTAAGAATTTAATAAAGGCGAGAAATGGTGTATCATGCCAATAAAGCTGCTGTGGTTGAGGTAATGCAGACAGAGTGAGACAGAGACCTACCAGGGGAGCTCTGAGGAGAGGAGATGCAGTAACCTGGGTGGAGTAACGGGGGCACGTATGACATCACCTCCTCTTCAAATAAGCTGGGAAGAACAGTATAGCATTAGTATAGGTGGATAAAACGGGAGCCAACTGGCGCTAATTTTCACAAGCGACCAATAAGCAGTCGCCCACACCCACACACGAACTCACATGCACAGGACCCTACCTCAGCAGCATGACGAGGTCGGCGTCACTAGAGAGACGAGCCAGCCCATTGACTCCCTCACTGCGAATAAACTGCACCTTCTCCCTGAAAAACACACACGCACACGTCAGAGGGTAAACTGGCACAATCCATTAGGATTAAAGGTTAACTGTGTGTTCAGGTTGACTGATGATGATGATGATAATGGAGGCACTGGAGGTGAGCAAGGCTAGAGAGGCAGAGAGTAAAAAAAGGGAAGCACTGAAAGAGAGAAAACAGTAAGAAGAAGGGACAGAGAGAGAGAATCAAAGAGACGTACTTGAGCGAGTGGTTCCTGGCAAGCTCAGGTTGCCTTTCCTGCAGTATCTCAAAGATGTTGGGTTGCCGTAGAAACGCCACGATCTTGTCATTGTAGGCTGGAGGAATGAGATGAGGGAATTAGGAGTGCACGCTCTGTGTCTTGTGTTTGTTCACACTTAATGCTTGTACCTATGCATGTGTACGCGCGATTCTGCCTGACTCACCCACGGGCACCACGTCGTGGTACTGACTGCGACTGGAGCCGCTGAAGGTGCTGGAGGGGCGGGGCATGATGGGTGGGTTGGTTTGGCGAGAGTCGTCCACTACCTGTGACAAAAGGAAGCACTACAGTTCAGGTCGCATCCTAGTTCTGGGACCGATCCACCTGCCAGTCATCAGCAAAAGCCAACCTTAACTCTACCTCGACACCTTAACGACACCTGCTGGGTACTTAAAGGTTTTACATGTTCTCGCCCATTAATGATAGATCTCTTCCATCTATCTATCTATCTATCTATCTATCTATCTATCTACAGATAGGGATACAACATTCAGCCACAGCAGTAAAACCAGTTGGTATTTAATGCATCTTGTAAATTGACAAATATTTCGTTTTTACCGTTGTCGTATTGCCATTTCTCTCTCTGTCTGTCATTCTTCACTTCACACTTGACCTGCACACCCCTCCCTCTGTGTGTCTGTCTGTTTTTCAGGCAAATTTGGACTCTGCTCTCTGCACCAGTATAAATTTATTTTCTCCCATATTCTTGTCCCTTTAAACAGAATACTCCGAATACATGCTCATATGTTTTGTTGTAGAGATGTACTAACCATGTCAAAGCTTGCTCTGTTGTCAAGGAAAGGAAAATCAATCATGAAAGCAACAGAGATTTGAATTTGCTGAAACAGGGTATACTATTATGAATATTTTAATCACAAGGCCAGATTTAAAGTGGCTGTTATAGTAACGAAAGAACTATCCCCAATGAATTCTTTTGATCATTAAGAAACTCAAACCCAGGAGAAACCATATGGTAAAACTTAGGTTGAGATGATTACAATGGTAGTACTTAAATTAAAAAAGGTCAGCTGCCCAGATATCGACGCCCCACAAACGCTGAGGTTTGACTACGAAGAAAGATATTTCAAAACAGAACCTGATGCTTTAGTATGCAATATACCAATGTTTAGGACGCCTATCAAAAATCCATTACCTTAATCAGAGACTTAAACTAAATAATGCTGCAGGTTTATGGATGAACAGGGCACCAGTTGTCTGCCATGCTCAATGGTCCGTTGTTATAAAACTAAGTAACACATCACTACTAATTAGTATCACCTCAATGGCAATGCTGTGGATGGCACACCAGTAGAGCTAAAGAGATGATTGCCAACAAGCAAGGAGCAATTTCAAATTGAGGTGTAATACATTTCTCTTCCTTTATCATATGAACATTAGAAGAGTCATATTTGATATACACAGAGTATTGTCACATGAAGCTTTTCAGTCATTAAGGGATAGAGATATCTATAAGTATAAGACAGAGAACTGGATTTGCTGTTTTAGAATTGAAATTTTGTGATGTGAGAGTAATAAGGGCTTGTGCAAATAACTGAAAAGGTGGAAATGCAAATTCTAATTAGTAAGAATGTGAAAAAAAAGAAGCAAAATTGAGCTAACTTTCTTCCGCAGCACCCTTGACTTGCATTTTCCAGTAGCACTGATGTCATCACAGGACCGTAGCAGAATTAACTTCCCTGCCTGTACCCATGATGCAGAAACTTACTAACCATTTTTCTCCTTCAAACTGGCCTCTACAAACATCGCAGTGTCTGCATGAGCTTTATGTTGACTCCAGGTGACGAGTGGCGCAGTGGAAGACTAGTCTCTCACCTCCCCAGCACTGTGGCTGCGCTGACGGCTCAAATGCTGGCGGTGGGCCAGCAGCCCGGTCGAGCGAGAACTCTGGAGGGGCAGCCGTGGGTCAATGAAGGTCGTGGAGTGACAGTTGTGATCCACAAAGAAGGGCTGGGGATTAAGACGCAAATACCCACAGTCAGGCATTGGATAGACTCCACTATGTGTGCAGGGCAACATATGTTCACATGCAGCACACTGAAAGTAAGGATTTAAAAATAAGCAGCAGTGAAAACAACAAGACAACTGAGCTGAGATTCCAATCACTGGATGCACAAGGCCTTCAGGGTTAAGGTAATCTTAGGTATGGAGTCAAAGGTTATGGGTCACACACACACACACGCACACACACACACACCTTCCCAGTATGGTCGTGCTTCATCTCCCACCCCCGAGGAAGCTCCAGCTGCTTGTTGGAGAACATGTTGAGGAAGGTGACTAGGTCGCTGTTGTGCTGGCAGCCAGCACGAGCATCCCGCACCTTACTGATCATGTGCTTCAGGCAGGTGTTGCTCAGAAACATGCGAGTAGGCACCTGGGGCAGAGAGGCAGGGTGAGGTACGCTTAGGAAAGAGACAGAAGAGCAATAGACAAGAGAACAGCTTTGAGTCACTCTAGTTCAAGAGGATGACGATGTGAATAGTAGAATCTTCAAAGCCAACATCTTCAAGGAGTTAAATTTGAATGAATCCAAACTATATATTAATATTAGATTATTAGATACTTGTAATCTCTAATATATGAGAGACTTTCTTCAGTGCTGCTCTTATTGGTCTCAACCGAATTTCTATGTTAGCTAAAAGTCAAACTATTACATAGAAAGTATTTTGAGTTTCTCTTTATATGCAGCTAGACACCCAGATCTATGTAAAGAAACGCCAGTGGTGACAGAGGAGGCGAAGCATGTTAGACTGATAGGGTTGAATGCAGCACTGGTGAAGAAGCTGGCTGTACAGGAACTTGGCGCTGGGTGACTGGAGCAGGAGGCGTGAGGCTTATCACATGGAGTAACTGTGCTCTCTCGCCGTATATTCTGCAACAGGATCAACACACACTGGTCAAGTTTTGAATAAGGAGACAGTAAGCTGCTAATTTATTTCATGACGGTATAAGAAATCTATTTGATACAGCATAAGACTGTGGTACAAACAAAGGCGGATAAATGCAGACAGGAGCCTAGAATTATATATTTTGTGCCACTGATACCTGAGACTTTGCGTATAAAAATAATTGCTTTTTCTGTTTACCATAGTATTTCAAAAGAGCCACTGTTACTGTGAGTGAGTCATTTAATTAGAAAAATACTGTTTCAAAAGATGCACTGCTATTGAGCATTAAACTTCTTTTCTTTTTTTTTTCTTTTTCTGGTATTCATTTTGTGGTAGGTTAGTTGAAACTGACCAGGAGATGGAGGCATCAGTTCACTTTTCTGGTTCAGGTAGCAGGTCAACTGAGCTTTCCTCTGTTCTATCACTGTTGGTTAGGAACTTCCTGATGCCTGGCATCTGGAATGAGAGCAGTAAGTGCAGTGTTACAAATGTTCAGCAAAATATGTAGTCTTGGAATACAACTATTTAATGGAATTCATGTATAAAAATCAAATTTTCAGTGGAGAGAATAATATAGAAGACTGCCCCATTGAAAGTCTTTGTGCTACTGCTTGGTTCAAAGGTATTAGTTCTGGAAGAGCCCTTACTTATAAAGAGCAGAACAAAGGAAACCCAGGAGGCAATGTCCCATTAAAAGAGAGTACAAAGAAATAGGTCTCTGAGGGATACTGTATACGCAAGTTTTATTTTGCCTCTTGCCTGTTAAAAGCCACTACCCTTGGATTAGTGAGATACTGAAATACATTATTAACTGTAATGTTTAATAGTGAGAAAGCTATTCTGGATATTGCAGTATGTTCTCTTTACAAAGCCTACCCAAGTGCTGAGTTGCTCCATCCGCTGAATAGAGCAGAGCGGGTCAGTCCGCGGGCAGGCGCGCCCGCGGGACGCTGCCATGTCGGTCCTGTTCACGTGGTCCAGCTTCAAGAAAACCTCCATGGCTGCTGTCATCCGAGCCTCCCAGTCTGAGAAGCAATTAATATTGGATACAACGAGATGTTTAATGCCCCAGTACAAAATGAATAACAAATGTTCATAGGAATGCTAGCAGCCTCTGTGATGCTGAGCTGCATGCTTACATAAGAATGCTAAACATCTCGACATTGACGACGCTAATATGTTGATGTTAAGAAGGGTAATATTCACCATGGTCATTAGTTTAGAGTGTCAGCACGATGCAATGCTAATCAGCCGCCAAAATTAAGTACACGGCTGAGGCTGAAAGGAATGTATTTCTCTCTTACGTTAATTAAAGTTTTTCATTAAGTTATAAACCAATGCACAGACAAATGAACTGGACCTGTACACTAGAGGGTATCTTGAGGATCACCAAAGTTATCACACTTCTCCCAGGGAAACATGGATGTCTTTATAAAATTTCAAGGCAATCTATCGGATAATTAAAGGATATTTTACAAAATAAAAACATTAACATCGCTGACAAAAGATATTGGCATGTTTAAAGCAATACTTTTGTATGGAAAAAGTAATGCACCACTTACCACCTGCTTTGCCTTAATACAGAGTAAGAATATATTTTTGAGTCATTCACTTGAGCTGGGCACGGAGCCAGTAGGACATGATGGCCACATGGACACATGTACAGACACAGACACATAAACACAAAGACACACTAAACACAGGTGGTGGTATACACAGATAGACAAAAGAAGGCATGCAGACACACACTCACTGGGGTAGAGGCTCATTCATTATCAAGCAGAATGGGGAATGTCGTGATTTGCAGAGGCTGTAACGAAGCAGGATGGCTGCTGACATGTGTACCTGAACACAGAAAAACATTCAAGACAGGAGGGAATTTTGTTTTAATATGGCAAAATGGTGAGAATATGCTGACTGGCACTATTCAGGTAACGCTAAGAGACCTCTAGGAAATTCAAAAATTTCAACGACATAAAAAAAGTGTGAAGAATGAGTTGCTTAAAAACTAAGTAATCTTTCCTCTCCTGCCTGTTTCTGTGGTAACTTGCTCTGAATCCACAGATTTCACGCGGGTTTCCGCCTCCTGCCCTCCTTCTTGCTCAGCCATGCCCCTGGCAGCCTGGTGCAGGCTGAGCCTCACGCTGATCTCCTCGACCTCTGCTCCCCTGGCTGCGGCGCTTCCTTCAGCCTCAGGACGTAGCTTGCCTCACCCCCCTCACATCTCCAGCAGCTTGAGTGGCTGGGAGGGATGGCACCAAGTCTCCCCCAGGATCTATGGCTGCCCCGCCCTCCTCCGCCTCCCAGCAAATACCAGTGAAAACAGTGGGGAAAATGCACACATTAGAGGTAGTGGTAATATGGGTTAAGCTTGTGCAAGGCATTCACCCCTACTACAAAAATGTCACTGAATTACAAGAGGTTCAAGTCGTCCAAGTGGAAGCTCAGGAACATAAGACAGCATTGGCTCCATCACCAAGGGCAACAAAAGAAAGCTGAGACGCTTGACCTGGCGCAAATATGTATTGAAAGTATATGAAACTGAAAAGGAAACAATCATGGGATCATTTGTCGGTCAACTGATGGGTATCTGACACAGATAATTGTCACCTCGCAGCTCTTTCAGAAATTCGTCAAATTACATGCAAAAATTATCTCCCAACCAACTGGTTAAATTAAAACATGTATTTCACCCTGTATTGAAAGTGTGAATGGCAGCAGTGCAGCATTATGGTGCAGGTTTGACAAAAACAGCTGGGGCTAGGACCATTGATCAAGCACTCAGTACAATGTACTTGTGAAGAAACTAATGACACTCAGGCTGTTGCACAGTGGACTGTGCCTGCACATACAGGAGATGAAATATGATGACAGTTGACGGTATAAAACATCATAAGAGGACATCAGCAGAGTGTAGGCACAATCATGACTACCTGAGCAATATGCTACAGATGAATGAGCATACTGATTAACAAGAACAGTCTTATGAGAAACAGACATTTACTACTTAAACTTACTGGGATCATGTTAACTTAAGATACATGAATACCAATCTTTGCAATGAACAAAATGTACAGTCCTGGAGACATTTACTCTAAGAACGCAACAGTACACAGCAGTAACAATTAATGCACATTCATCATGGTTTAAGTTTCACAGACAATCAAGCATCTGGCATTTTAAATTTTAAAGTGATTTCAAATTTTTATCTGCGCTGCATTTCAGTAGAAACTACTGGTTGTTTATTAAATGAACATTTTAATCTGTCTGCAAGAATTCATTCTAGTGTTTATAAGTACCATGAAGGTTTGAACACTGGTAGCACCATAGAGTGTGCTGCTTTTATGAGTTCGTCCCTTGTTTAGACAGTAAAAGCATGAGGACGTGCATGCACACTCGCGCCAATTTTATCCTACATGGTTTACAACTGACTGTTATATATATTATGTATATAGTTCTGGTTTTCGCTTTTTCTTTACTATAACTGTCCTTTAGCAACATACCAAGACAAATTCTTGTATATGTAACCATTTACAATAAAGTCTGATTCTGATTCTGTTCTGGCAGGAATAGAGCAAATTAATTTTAGCAGTGCACCAACAAAAGCAGTGAAGAAGAGAATGGTGAGCAAACATGAATGTAAACAATGCAAATTTAAAAACGGTTTTGCAAAGGTTTTAAGGAGCGAACAGTCAGCATGTTTGAAAGACCAAGGATACATAGTATGGATAAACAGCTGACGATATCCAAACTCGCTTTAAATCTGCTAATAAATAAAACATGTTAAAATATATCTAATGACACTTGAGTCTTATGCTTTGCAGACATCTGCTGGACGAATTTGCCTGGATGGTTTTGACAGAACAAACAATTTCAAGTCATCTTAAGCTCTGAGAAATTGTGTCGTGAGTCTTTCATATTTTCTAATATTTTGACTTATTCTGGTTAAATTAAAATAATCAACAGTTTAACAATGAAATACGCTTTTGTTACAGTCTTAACAGGAACATTTAAGTAATAAATAAAGAGTTGAATGTTGACCATATAAGGATAATGAACTCACCATAGCAGTGGTCAGTGTGACTGGACAGCTCTGATGAGAAGGCTGTCCGCGGGCTAAGCTGCCATGGAGCAGGTGTCGATCTCTGGATGAGGTTCCTCACAGCACCTCTCTTCCTCAGGCACCTCTCTCGGCAAAACACTAAGGGACATAGCCTCAGTGAAAGGAGCCTCCTCCACCTCAGAGAAGACATCTGGCTCCAAAACATCCTCCCAAGTCCAGACCTTGCCTAACTTCACCTCAGCGGGCACGCTCTTCTGTCACAGCACCTGCACCTCGGCCTCCTCGATAACTGATGGCTCTAGCTGCTCAGGCTCCTGCTGGGCTCGAAATGGGTCATTCATCGGGCCGCCGACGCCAGGAGGCCTGCTCATCAGCAGCGGTGACAGTGGCACTGAGTGATGTCAAGGCCCCTGACCTCTCCTCGCCCTCGCCTGAATCTATGTGCAACATAGCACTGAGCCTTTGTCATGTATTTATTTTAGACTTTTTGTTCTTTTTCTAGTCACTAAACTGGATGATTTATTCCAGCAATGACAGTCCTTCACTCTGTGAGTTCCATTGTAAAACTGCTTAGATATTTACTAAAAGGTAGGGGAAAGGTGGACAAGCACTGACACATTTCCACTTCTAGTAGACATAGAAGTCAAACAAAATAGTTTCAGTAGAATGTTTTGATGCTAGGAAACATGAATGGCAAATATGATTTCAAAGGACACTGTGTGTGTGTGTGTGCGTGTGTGTGTGTGCTGACCTCTCCGTGCTACACAGGGTTGATGGTGTTGGCCAGATGGAGGACTGCCTCCTGGGCCGTGGTGGCTGAACTTGGGGAGGCCGCCTCTTCCCAGGCTGGATGGACATCTTCAGGTAAGGGTCTGGGTTGAAGAACATGCTCCTTCTTCAGGCCCACCGCCCGGATGTCTGGATAGAAAACATACATGTAGATGAATATGTTTACTGGATTGAACACTATGTGACAGATTCACTCGAATCAGTCTTGTCACCTGATAGGGTGAAGCTGACAAGCTTCCGGCTGAAAGTGCTCAGTCCCTGATTGGTCATCCACTTGGCCTTCACTGCCCGCCTAATGGAAAAAATAACCAATAAGAGAATAGAATGAGTAGATCACTTAACCATTTTCTAAATGAACTGGACTTCACTTTTAGAGAAACAGTTGTTATCCTCATCAACCAGTCAAGTTACGCTGAATGGCTAGAAACATGTTCTGCAACCTTATGAGCCTGAGAAGATGACTGACAAAAAACTGTCATCACTTTATTTTATTTCTACTCTTTCGCATCCTGAATTATTAGTTTTCAGCTCTGTTTTAACAAGTTGAGAGACAAGTCAGAAGTTTACACAGACATTTAAACTCAGTTTTTCACTATTTCATGCTAAATCCAGTTGAACAACTTCTGCCTTACATCACTTAATAGTGGAGAGAATGATTTCCATCCTTCCCGTGTGCTGAAGTTTATATACACATTGTTAGTATTTGGTGTAGTAGATTGTTTTGTAAGGACGGGATGTGATCTCATTTGTATCACAAAGTCACCATACAAATTATTCAGGTTTCTGTCATTACTGATCATGGAAGCCATCAAAACATTCTCCTCCCACAAAGTGTCTCTGTCTAACCTAACAGGTGAGAGGACACCTCTTGAGTATCTAAAAGAAGTGCATCATACCAAGCAGTTAGAAGTTAATTCTGTCACTGAAAAGCTTGAAAACATACGCTGATCACCGTCCTCTGAAGCTAATCAGATGACAGAGAGAAAACTGAAAAACAACAGTGGAGAAATTACTATGAGGACCTGTGGAGATCTAGATGGGGGACACACACAAATGACATTATGTATTGCCCTCTCCTTTCCCCAACCCTCACCCAGCAACTTGCCAGGTTTAATTTAATTATTAAATTAATGATGCACCATCCATATGTGTGCTATGTCTGAATTGTGTGAAGTGTATATATTGTAATGCCTAATCCTCACCCTAACCTTAACTCAAAACTAGACTGTCATTTTGTCCTCACATGGTTTCAAATAAAACAAAATCATATACAGACATCAACATGCGACACACACAGATATACATACCGTCACCCAGGGTTCTTGACAGTGATACAAGGTGTCGCGTTGCTCTTAATGCTCCACTTACTCCATGATAGTATTTAGCAGATCTTGTCTCCGCTTGTGGAGAGAGCACACTGATTATCATCACTATGACATCACATGAACTTTTTGTGTTAAATTGTGTGGATTGCCCTTTAATAATACAAATAATGAACACAATCACAGGACCCATGAAGTCCACTCACGCCTCCATGAAGTAGGGTCCAGGCCCAGTCTCCACACAATCTGTCCTCTCTGCGCCGCTCACGCTCATGACTTGAGTCCCAGACATTGGCCACACACGTCTTCATCTGAGAAACAGTTACATTTATAAGCTGTTGATTTGACTTCTGTTTGCTAATGCTAACACAGGGCAGATGTGAAAACCAGCTGGGTGGTTCGACTCAGGAAATAACATGTAGGCACACCTCAGCAAGAGATGATTTGCAAGCAGAATACAGACAGCTGGGATTTACTGTGTGATAAACATAGTTCTGATTCACTGAATCTGAAAAAAGATAAAAAAGGAAATGATAAACCACATTTGGTACCATAATTCTGTGTGTTTACCTGTAAACAGATTTAGGCTTTTCGTGAACGCCAACTCTGTTTATTCTTTTTGCATCCCATTTTCAATTAATACAAGATTATATTGATTTAAAAACTTGAAAATATTTCAACTTTAAGCAGCTTTTAGCATGATGTCAAAAAGGAAGAAAAATCTGGCTACTAATTAAGTAAACAGGACTATTTCATCTACAAATGTAATGACTTCTGGTATGAAACTAAACTCCTCTTATTTGTTTTATACAGGCAAATCAACAAATATTCCTTTGATGGCAGCTCAGCAGGAGACATATGTCCTGGGTCACTGGTAACAATAAGCTTTTTGAGGACTTCTGCTGAACACATGATCTCGTATTTTGACAAGAATTTTAGCAAAGTAACCAGAAAAAAAAAAATTCAAATTTTAATAAATACTTCAATAAAAAGTATTATTAAAGTATCGACATCATCTGTGTGTAGTCAGTGCAGATGATGCTATGCTTGTTTTTGCACAATCATGTCTGTATTTCTGTATTTTCACTAAACACACCTATCTCCAAACATAGTATCTGTAGGTCTGCATGTTCTTTTTACCTTTTAACAGGAGACCTTAGTTATAAACTAAAAATGACTTCATGAATTCAATGCACTGAACAATGCATCATATTTCAGAAGAAGTAGATCAGGTAGCCCATCTATGTTTTGCTCTTTAATCTAGCTGTTCTGTAACGTGTTGAATAATGAGATCTTGAGACCACCAACAGTTATTTTCTAAACAAAAGCATGCGAGAAATGTAGAGGCAAAAGGTCTGAAACATGACAGGGCCCTGAATAAGCGTAATGCTTTTTATATAAGGGGGTCAAAGAAAAGTAGTCTGGAACTTTAATCTGGTTTAGTCTTTAACAATGCATTCACATTTTCATCGTTTCAATAATGTGTTTTCAATTGATAAAACGGTAAAACTGCAGTATTTCACTCTTCCTTCCACAAAGCTTCCAGATGTTTTAATCATTTTGTTCTCAGGTTGCATTATTTGATCTTTAGAGGATCTACATCGAGGTAAGGGAGCATGCTGCATTGACCAAATCACCATGGAGGTCACTGGTACCTAGGGAACGCTGCCTTAGCTCATAAAACAATCCTGTTCAGCCTGCTTGTCATCAAACATTTATGTGTGTATGTCCTGTGTTATGATGACAAATGGTCTGTGTCCTTGTGGATCAATTCTTGATGTCCACATGTCAGCCACATACAATAGGCAACATATAAGCAGCCCTTTGCCCTCTGCTCACACTAGGTCATCATCAATAAACCCCGAGCCTTTGTCGATGACAGCAACAGGTATTCTCACACACATACACACACACTAGTCTGACCTTATAACTCGTAATCATCCAAACCTTATAAACACACTACAGTCTGAGAGGTCTGACACAGGATTTAACCTGTATACACACAGGCCAGATACAGTGTGAGGTTACAGAGCTCAGGTGGCTCCCATGGGGAGTATGTCCAACAGGCCAGGCTGAACTGTGCTTACCTCTGGGGAGAGAAACCCAGAAAACTCTGCCTGGATCAATACTGCTGAGGAGTTGCAGAGGTGGGAGGGATGAGATCACCACCTGCTTTCTCTCTCCTCTCTGATACATTATACAAAACTGGTCATCTGTGGTCAAGATGACCGTAGACTTTGTGAAACGGTGCCTGCTGAAAGCTGCTCTTTCACACCCATGTCTGATAAGAACTGGCATCACCAAGCCCAGCAGACACAGGCTGGTATCACAGACAGGCTTTTAACTACATTAAACATGCTGCCATATCATATTAAATCACATCAAAGCAATAACATTAGCCATTGAGAGAAATACTCATATTTGTGTTGATGCACTGCACTGTGTTAATAATGCTTACTTTGTGCATTCATCACAGCAGGGCCTCTGGGACTGCACAAGAAGTCATTCATTATGTCAGATAAACTGAGCTCAATTTCAACCAGCTGATCTTCTAAACTCAAGGAGCCAATGAAGAAGGAGAACAGTGAGCAACCAGCCACGCTGCTCGTATCCATCCACGAAGCTGTGTAAGTTTTGCAGCACAACAAACCACCTCTCTCCATAGACTTGGTAACATTACCAGGGCCTATTGTAGCAGGACACGCTAAGCACAGGACTGTTTAACCTTGTAGTGTATATGTATGGATTTTGGTTTCTTGTATTAACTGAGCTTTATTGTTTTATTTTTGGTTATTAGGACAGCCACACTAGACTGGAGTACATCTAGTAACTAATATGTCTTTGTGTCTCTTTAAGATAGCACCTTTATCTCTCGAGCAGATTGGCCTTCAACAATGAAACACCTGGTAGTAATGAATGATTGACGTATTGATCTGCTAAAGTGAGATAAAAAGTTTTAGAAACTAAAAGTGCTGTTATAGTAAATGTGTCACGTGAGATATGCCTATAGTACAAGCCCTGCATCATAGAGCCCTCACAGATGTACAAAGAATCCAGAGATAGTGAGAATATAATACTACAATATAATATTATTATTTTATTATATAACAGTAATTTAGAAGCTTTGGGAGTTGGTGCCTCTGTTCAGTTCACTCAATCAGTATGTAGTAATATCTTTCATTTAGAAAACAGAATGGCTGCAATATTTGCTCATTTCACCACTGTACGTCTTGTTCATGCACATTATTGAATTTAATATTCTACAAAGAGCCACTCTTGCTATGTAGTACTGCACTACCATTAATAACAGAACTTTTGCTTCAAAACTGCATCACATCCCCATAGTGCATGCTCCATAGTGTCTCTACTAGACTTTCCTGTCTGGTAAATGGCCATGTCATTCAAACGCCTTCCCTAGTTCTCCCCTGGTCTGAGCTAATGAATTAATGAAAGCCTTAATGATTCATTTCTGCCCAAGTCAAATCTAATATAACTCTTACGACATTAACAGGGCTGTTCTGTCAGATTTGTAAGGGCTTCTCCAGAGCGCAAGACACTATACAACTGTTCTCACAGGCTGAGTAGTACTTCCCTCGTAATCTGTTGAGTGTCCTTGAGATATTAATTGGGGCACCCTGGTCGCTCAACTGGCAGGTCGAATAGTTAAAATATCTCCTTCCTGACTAGTTTTCCTCTTCACCCCTGACGGAAATGTCATGAGGTGAAGGAAAGACACAAAGGAGAACTGATAAGGAAGTGTTTAGAGAATCTGACTGCACTTATACTAGCTTTTTTTTCAT
Organism: Lates japonicus; assembly: GCA_033238685.1. Classification (NCBI taxonomy): domain Eukaryota; kingdom Metazoa; phylum Chordata; class Actinopteri; family Centropomidae; genus Lates; species Lates japonicus. The sequence goes on from BRZM01001837.1 coordinate 42,008, forward strand.
AAACCAACTTTATTTATAACACAAGGAAGACATAGGGCTACAAGGTTTCGTCCAACACTAATAATATAATAACATGAAAGGAATATACAAATTGAGAAAACCAGCCATTAAAATAAGGATTTAAAAATTGTGCGACGGGTCCAGAGTAAATTATATTTCAGATGAAACATATAGTTTCTTGTTATATGCTGTGAGCTTTTCTAAAGGAAACAGATGCCCTCCTAATCCAATAATTTGCTTATAGGGCCTTTGAAGCGAGGGGTGTCCTTTTTAGGTTGAAGACAGTCAGAATAATCAGGTCAGTTTTATTTACAGTATATACTCTGAATCACAACACAGCATTTTCAGTGTCCCTCACTGTATGTTAAAAATGTGTTGGGTGTGGATTGGTAAATTGAAAATCTTAAAATGTAGAAGTATGCAAGTGTGGAGGTGTGTGTGTGTGTGTGTGAGAGAGAGAGAGAGAGACTGTAATATGAAATATGTGATAACTAAAGGGTCTTAAATGCTACTGATGCTGAGTCAGCATCACCTTCTTATCGGGATAACCTACTCTCTTTCTCCCACCATCTCTTCCTCGCAAACACACACACAAAAAACACACACACACAATCCATTAGCGAGTTGATGTAGCAGCAGAGGGGCTGATGTAATGCTTTCAACTTGATGAGATGGGCAACTCTTCAATAGTGCTATCATATTAATATCAAGGCAAATTTTTATTACACCACCAGACAAACGGAGGACAGGGTGTGATGTACAGACAGAGACAACATGGAAGTGAGAGGCAAGACAGCAAGTAAGAGGAGGCCATAATGGATTCCTATTCAAAACTGACTTGGCAGTAACGTGCTCAGCACCTGTTGGAAAACCATTCCAGGTGACTACCTCATGAATCTGACTGAGAGAATGCCAAGAGTGTGCATCAAAGCAAAAGGTGGCTACTTTGAAGAATCTAAAATATTGCTTACCAATGTGATACAGGCCGATCCAGTCGGTGGCATCCACTTCCTCCTTGATGTCCCAGGAAATGACCAGATGTCCATGACCTAGAGTCAGCTGGTACGTAGACGCTGTGAGAGATGAGCGGCTGTCTGAGGTAACCAGGTCTGTGTCGCTATTGGCCCGCTGGAGTCCCAGACCTGTGGCTTCTGGCTGAACCCCTGAGGACATAGAGGAGGAGGAGGAGGACCCAGAGGTGGAGCCCCCAACCGCGCCCTGCACCGACAAGCTGCAGAGGCTGTCTGGCCCGATCGTGTACGGCCGGGTGTGCGGGGTGCGCCGACGCACCGCCAGCAGGTGCTCCCGGGCGCTGCCATTAGCCGACGATGAGGACGACGGGGAGGAGGAGGAGGAGGGGGAGGAGGAGGTGGTGGCAGCCGTCGCCATGGCTACCCCAGAGGAGGAGAAGGGAGGGGGAGAGAAGCGAGGGGGAGAGGAGGAGGGGAGCTGGTGGTGGTGATGGTGGTGCTGGGAGAGCGGCTGAGGGTGAGGATGGTGGTGGTGGTGGTGGTGGTGATGGTGGTGGTGGTGGGGAGAGGAAGGGGCAGAGAAGGTGGAGGGAGAGGGGGAGGATGACTGGGGGCGGGGTCGAGGGGGGAGGACTGCTGTTGCGAGAGAGGGGCGAATGGTGGATGCCAGGTGGGTGCGTCAAAGAAGAAAACCGAGAAGGAGGGGGGAGGGAAGTCTGGGCCTTTAGCTTAGACGTGTCATCACTAGACCGAAGCAAAGAAGCACTAAATGACTGGAAAGGCAAAGTGCAGAGTAAATGATGGAGGGATGGAGATACAGATGATAATATGGAGAGATGCTGTCCAATGCACCGCTAGTTAAAAAACACAGCTGACAGAACTGTCTGGGTTTTGGTTTCCTCAGGGCACACTTCTTTGGCGTCGCTGGAGAAGGCACTTCAGTGTTCCCAGGCTTCACTCGTCATCATTCAGGGCGCTATGAGGCAGACGTGAGTTGAACCTTCTTTCTGGTTCTTTGATCAGTCATTTATATCTTGTTTCCATCGTGAATGTTTGTGTCTTCTATTATTCCTTTTAATGCCCTGCAACACCTGTCCATTTTTACTAATAAGCATCAAAGTCAGGGCAATGCCTTGCTTGCGTGGGCATTAGAGTACTTTGTCAACCATGTAGGTATCCATCATGAAAAAGGGAAAGAAATGGAGGTGGGAGGTGGGCAGAGAGAGTTGAGGAAGGGGTTGGGGGGTCAAAGACAATCCAGGAATCCTTTGACTTCTCTGTCCAGGGTGGAGGGGGTGATGACAGAGCGACCCTACAATCCACAGGGAGGACAGGGGTGGAGGAAGGTTGGAGACCTATAACAGAGAAAGAGATAGGGGAGAAAATAAAGGTAAGGTGAGTAGGTGGAGGGGGAGGGGGGGGGGACACACAGGCTGGATGTAGAGTATTTTATGGTAAAAAAAAAAGGTTGTTTTTATTTTATTTTAAAATGTTCTGCTGTAATAGAGCTCCATTGTCCTTATATACACTCACTGGTTGCAACAGTTACCCACAGATTCACTTCCTCTAGTGATTAGGCCTACAAAATAAAAGCATGAACAAGTTTGTTCTTTGCAGTGACATTTTATTATGAGCTCATTCAGAGTTCTGACTGTTCCAGTCTGACAACTTGACTCTGACAGCATGAATTCTGACTCCATATATCTATATTTTGCATTATTGTAATATTCCCTGCAATGACTTCACAACACACAGAGAGGCCTCACAATGTCTTTGTAACAATGTCGGCACCAGCCGCTACTTTAGAGGTTAACAGGTTCAATTCCACTTCACAAATGGCTAAAAATAAAAAGCACTTCCTGTTGACCTTTCAAATTGCAAAATACACACATGCGCACACACAGATGCACAAACACACACACATACAGACAGAAACAAACCTCCCCTTTTCATTTCTCTTTCTCCTCTCTTTCAAACTATCAACTGCTCTCTCACACACGCATGCACTTTGGTTGCCGTTGCCGGTGAGAGGTGACTAAACAAACCAAACCTGCTTCCACACCAGTCACAGACATCAGCTGCTGTTCCTCTCCTCCTCCCTCTCTCCATCTTTCTTGCCACTGTGAGACTGAATGGATGTGCACTCACACGCAACCACACCATCCCCGGAAGTCTCTAAATTAGCTGTGCAATGCGCTGCTGATAGAGAGTGCGAGGAAGGGAGTTATACAGGAAGAGCAGCAGTATCCACTCGCTGAGCACTTTATTAGGAACACTGTAACAATACTGGGTAGGGATTCCCTTTGCTGGCAAAAGTTCTTTGTGGCATGGATTCCATTTGTCAGCTACGCATTCACATCCCAGAGGTGTTCGACTGGATTCAGATCTGGTCCCTAGAGAGGCCACTGAAGTTCTCTGATCTCACTGTCATGTTCGTGAAATCAGTTTGAGACGACTCTTGCTTTGGGAAGAGGAGAGTAGGTTGCTTTCGAGTCTCATGCTAGTGGTTTCTGAGCACACTTCATAAAGGCTTGTTGTATTTTTTTTCTATATTGTCTTGTTTATACCTTGTTTTGTATTTACTAATATTCATTGCTTCCATATTTTTCTGCTGCAACAATGTAAATGTCCCTGCTGTGGGACTAATAAATGATTATCTTATCTTGTAAGCTCATTCAAGTTATGGCTACCACATAAAATCAAATGGTAAATGGACTTGTACTTATGTAGCGATTTTCACTACTATTTTTCACTACGTGTCACATTCACCCATTCACACACACATTCATACAGCGCTTGCTCTATGCACAAAGCGCTCTAACACATGCACACCCATTCACACACCGATGATACACACATCGGGGACAACGTGGGGTTCAGTATCTTGCCCAAGGAAGTGTCATCAGAAGTGCATAAAACATGAGAGTACATTTATGGTCTACCTACATTTTAGGCTGACACATCGGCCTGTGATTGTGTTATGTCACCAGTGTCTTCCATACAATGTGTAGTTTATTTGTAGAAATACATTTTATCTTTTCAAAAGTGTATTTGGGAATCTATCCTAAAGTTGGCTTCTACTATTTTCAGCAACAAAGAACCAAGCTTCTAAAATGTGAATGGTCGAAAACTGCATTTAAGCATCTACATTTAATAAAGAAAAAAGAGATTCCTGAATTCTCTAAATTCATTCTGTTTATACACCACAATGATGTGAGAGATTCTACAATACTTTATAAACCACTCACACACACACACACACACACACACACACACACACACACACACGCACATTCACGCCCACACATCTGGACAGACAGTTTTATAAATAGCTCAGGAGAGAGGTCAGTGCTAAGCATGGCGTTTCTGGCAGAGTTTAAAGTCACTTGTGCCCAAATAGCTGCCACAAACACACACACACACACACACTCTTTAAATCGTAATGAATGTCTAGATGCTTTGCACTAACAACTTAAAGCACGCTCACGCATGCTTCACTCTCTCTTCAGAAAACACTCCAGCACACTCCACCCTGAGAGTCACAAAATTTTGCACAAGCGCACACACACAGTTGCCATCGCTTGTCTTTATAAAACCAATCATACATGCACACACACACACATAACATGAAGCTCTTGAGAGGTAAGTGTCCTTGATCCAGCAGCAGGATTAAAACAGAGAATGGGGTGGGGGGTGGGGGGTGGGGGGGATTTACTGTTGACAGAATGTCTTCTCTAATCCACTGCATTACCACAAGGATTCAATCTGCAGCTGGAGCCCTGGCTGCCAGCTCACTCTGCAGCCATGTTTCCATCCAGCTGTCCAACAGAATTCAACTCAAGAGAGATTTCTGTGTGAATAAAACGCAGATTAGGTGTTTCCATCAGCTGGGTTAAAGCTGTGCTTCACTACAGGTATATAAACACACACATGTCCATCATTTGTTAATACTGTCTACTGGGTCTTAGTCTTTGCATCATTACAATGTGTTAACTCTAAACAGTTTCACTACTTTATAGAGGAGAATTCAGTGATTTATTTCAGTGTGTCATTGCCTAAGTAGTTATATCCTAACTTGTTATGTGGCACTGGGTGACCTGACTTCTGTCTCTCTTTTCGATAACTTCCATAGTACTGGTTCTTTTCCATTTGTGAACATGTACATTTATGTCACTTGGCAACTGGAGCGGCTGAGCGTCCTTAGAACAAAATGTAGCTTGATAAATTGACTTAAAGTGTTGACAGGGTGTGGGAGCTTCTGTGAGCTGTCCTCCTACACACCTGTCACCTGCATACAGGTGTGCAGAGATTATTTTTCAGTAAAAGCAAATATGCCTACTTTTATTATTTATTCATTAAACATTCAACAAGACAGTATGGTGACTTGACTTATGGTAGAAATAGCACTGTTTCTTGTTTGCCTGTAACCAATTAATAACCAACGATTGTTTTTAATTAGGAAGTTGAGGACATAACATTAACATAACAGCTTGTTACGGCAACTTGAGTACAAAGAGCAAAAACACGCTCCTCAAAATTATAAAAGCTGCAGAGAAGGTGATTGGCAAGTCACAAAAACAACTTGACAGTGCTGTATGCAGGACAGCTAAACACATAACTGCAGATACCTCACACCCATTACACATTACGTTTGAGCTGCTCCCATCGGGGGCAGCTTCAGGGCCCCAAGGGCCAGCTGGAGAATATACAAGAAGTCTTTTATTCCTTATGCTACACAGGCCCTGAACACAGAATGACTGGGTGTTATTTATTTATATGACCTGCTTTCTGACACTGCTGCTATCTGCTACTTGCACTACTGTTCATACGTTGTATGCTGGATGTTACTTAAGGGTGTGTGTGTGTGTGTGTGTGTGTGTGTGTGTGGAGTACTGTAAATGTTTTATTGTGTTGTAAGAAGCCAAATACAAATTTCCACTGAGGTGGACAGTACAGTTAACCACTGCCTTACCACTACAGTATGAGAGGATAGGTTTAGCATGATAAATAACCCTGATGACATCATCAGGTATTTTTTCCGATATTATACTGTATATCTCATCTGGTGACTGGATCTCAAGTAAGATGGATGGATGAAAATAATTCAATTTGTCCATTTGGGACCCCAGACTTGAAGCGCCTCTGTGCTGTGTGAGATACTCTGAGTGCAATCATTCCTCCAGCAGCAGCTACAAGACTGCAGGCTATTTATAAATGGTGAGACTTTGAGACTAAATATACACACAACCTGGTGAAAACCGACCCAGGCACTGACATCAATACACTACCAGTAAACTGTGGTGTTAGCACTACACACACCGACTGTATGCGCTGGAAGCATACACCCGAAACCTGTATTTGATTTGGTACAGCTTTCATCCAACATTAAGACAAAGGAGTTACGCGCGTGCACATTCACAAGTGTTTCCTATAAAAACTAAATGTTTGTGGGCTGGGCAGGAGACACAGTTTATCCCTCTGACTCCAAAACTCACAGTTGAAATCACAATAAGGCTGATCTTCTTCTTGGAGGGGGAGTGCCTGCACAGCAGGATGCATTACTGAATTATGCAAGTGTCAAAGCTTAAAAGCAGCACTCGGAAAGACTAGAGAGAGGTGACCCAGTCCCTGAAAACATGCCAGAAACTGTGGTTTTGGGGTGGCACACTGCCCATAAAGTGCTTTACCTCTCTGTTAGCTTACAGGATTTCTGGTGATTTGGTGATTTGAAGAACAAATTTAAGCTCTATTATGTTATGTGGGATAGGTTTGTGCAAAGTCAGACTTCTGAGATAGGACCTCTATCGCACACACTCACTCACATCCTTGTACACCTATCTTTGTGGGGTCCTGTCATTGACAAAAAGCATTCCCTAGCCCCTAAACCTAAACCCGATTCTACCCCTAATCAGAAAACCAAGTCTTAACCCTCAAACATCTATTGGGTGGGGTCCAGTATCTTGGTCCCCAATAAGTTGTCGTCCCTGACAAGTATAGCTGGCTCACGGTTTTTGGACCCCACGAATATGGTAACATAAGCCCCCCCCCCCACACACACACAGTCCTGAAATAGCTATAGCGTGTTAGGAGAACAATGAGACAGTCCTGTCAGAGGCGACAGCTTCCTGTCCCCAACACACCCATCGCATTCCTATGTGCAGTTTTGTGTGTGTGTGTGTGTGTGTGTGATGGTGCATTCTTGTACTTCTAACCATATGTGGACCAAAGTGCTCCATCCAATGTGACAGTGCTCCGCTAGCTGAAGATATTTTACACAACTGGTTACAGCAAGGATTAGGTGGAATAGTCTGGATTAAATTATTTTATTATATTTTGGGGAAAGTGCTTATTCTCTTTCCTGCTGGGAATCAGAGAAGAAAATTGGTACCACTCTCATGTCTGTATGCTAGTTATGAAGCTAAAGAGGACAGCTGGTTAGCTCAGCAGAGACTCTAAGAAATCACTACTCCCAGTCCTGCACATAATATAATGCAAACATGATATAATAATATGTTTGTATTACTGTTGGACAGAATAATCAATCCTGTTTCCTCCTGATTCCAATCTTCATACCAAAGCTTGGCTTTGGCTTCATATTTACCCACAGACATGAGTGGTATCAATATTCTCATTCTCATATGGTCAAAATAATAATTATTCCTTTAAGTCTAGGGTTCAAATACAAAATTGCACTGGGCACTTTACTCACACTCTTTGAAACTATTACTAACTTTCTAAGAGAAAGGATTATTGTAGAAGAGGTCAGTGCATACATGAAATTACTAGTTGGAAGCTTTATTTCCTGCAATAATCCAAAAGTCAATGGAAAAATCCCACTTGCTTTTTGCTGTGAGAACCAGGGTGATGCTAACTTCCGTCCTGGCCTACAAAAATACGTCACCGCTGCATCACTCTATTGTGTCGAGAATTAAGAGGAAGATTAAGAGTCAAACCTGCCACTGCATATGAGTGACTTTCCTAAGTCTGAGAAAATTCAAATGCACCATTTGGAAGTTATAGGCATTTGCCAGGCAGATGGGATTTACTGCAGACGACTACTGGGTTGCATTATGGGATATGTAGGATTGAGTGATTTTGGTAAGGCACCCAAAACAGGGACTAAAATCCTCTGCTGCATTGAAATTGACTGTTCTTTTTTTCAGCGTGACTCTTGTGAATTCTCAGCTTTATGGAAGTACAGCACCGAGTTCCCCTTTAAATTTGGATTTCTCACCTCTTGTGGTGAGATCTCATGAGGACAACAGGAATGAATCTACAGGGTCTTATAACAAGGAAGGGGAATTCTTCTCTGTTGTAGCCACACTTTGAAAGCTGTGGGTTAGAGCTTTCCATACAAACTGACTGTGACAGCTTCATCTTAAACTACATATTAGGATGTCAGTGGCTAATAGATGTTTTGACATATGAGCATATGGGGGAACTGGCAAGTTTACATATGGCTGCCAGTTTAACCCAAGAGCAAAATAAAAGGGTGTAAATCAGGGAGTTCATATCAGGTCAGCAGGCCAAATAATCAGCAAAATAGTGCAGCAAGTTCACAGACACAGCTTCAACTGGACATATCCTTCCCTGCTGAAGTGCCCTTGAGCAAGACACTGGAACCCTGCCTGCTATAATGCCATTGGGGAAAAGGATACATGATATTCTGTTTTTCATACGCTGAGGAATGAGTGAAAACATGTCACACTCAGTCACTTCCAAACTTGTATCAGACCTAATAAACACACACACACACAACACATAAACACACATCTGCCTGAGACATAACTGTACATTCTAATGAAATGCACATGTACCCTCACTGTTAGCCACAATACAAAGAGGAGCCCACGGACGCCAATCAATCAGTGTAATGTTAAATCTAACCTCAGTCTATACTGTAATTTATTATATATAGATTACAATCAGGGTCAGATCCTCCATGACGCTATTAGGGAGGAAACAGACGATGAGCTGTCCTGCTATTCTGGGACTGATCTGGCTGTGTGAGCACACCACAGCTTTGATCTGATTTACTGACTTTCTTTACAGTGTGAGCAGGTTGTAGTCACTGCTGACTTTCTTTTTTGCCTAAAGCTTCTTTTAATTCTGACAGCAGGATTGTATTTTGGCTTCGCTGCTGTTTGTATTAGGCCTTTATTTGTCACTGTTGTTGAGAAGAGGGGGGGGGGGCAACATAAAAACATGACTCGGTCAGCTCACAGTAGCAGCTGTATCGGAGGAAGCCCTTTACAGAGGAGAGGAGACTGATGAGCTTAATGAAATATGTGACTGCGCGTATAGAAAACGTCAGTGAACGGTTTGATGGTAACAAACAGGGCTGAGAGCTCCACATCAAAGCAACCCACGATGAACAAAAATACATCATACCTGTCTATTAACACACGTACAGCTGAGGAATATCACTTACCTCTGCTACGGCGGTTTAAACGTTGTTTACAACCCCAGCTGCATGCTAAAAAAAAAACCCCCAAACAAGTCGTTCAATCATGGACAACGGACCTCCAACACGGCCCAGCCGTCACCGACCCTTCATCGGCTCACACGCGTGATCCGGCCCTCCTGAGCCCGTGTGCAGCGCCGCTGCCTCCCGCTAATCCAAACTCTGGTAAAAGCGCCACTTCCCTTTAAAATGTCTGCTTTAATTGCACCGTTTTAAAATCATGTTCGCCGTATTCTTCTATCCCGAGCGTCGCGTATTTCCCCGTGATGTAGCAAGACTGGATAGAAAGACGGCTTCATATCTTATTTATTTGGCTGGACCACTTCACATCCGCCTCCCCGTTTCCGCTGCTCCACAC
>BRZM01001838.1:0-36863 GCA_033238685.1 Lates japonicus
TTTTTTTTTTTACATAAAAACATGATAAGCTTAAAAATATTGTGCATGAAAATTAAACTATGTATTTACTGCATATTTATATACACCTACACGTTTCATTAATCTTGCTATGTAGTTTGTAAGAATTGACTGAACAAGCCACGATCATCGTTATAATCAATCATTCACAGTATTTATCCCAGAGTCCTCCTTCCTTTCTAAACTGTCTACAAACATCAGTGGGAGTTGCTTTGCTGTTCAAAAGACTTGCGCCCAACGTGGGGCTCGAACCCACGACCCTGAGATTAAGAGTCTCATGCTCTACCGACTGAGCTAGCCGGGCTACGTACTAACATAAATCACCTCCGTCTCAAATGACACAGATCCCTCTATACTGACGCATCACCAATAATAATGTGATAATGTCATACATGATAATATATATATATATATATATATATATATCACTCACACGAGCTGTTTATCTGCAGAGCAGGTGCTTTTACTTTGAAACTTTAAACTTGTTCCTCTTTATCTGTTCTGTACATATTGGATTCCCTGAACTCCTCCGAGAGGCCCCCCAGAGGTCCGGGACCTTCGTGTTGGGGAGCCCCCCCTGGCGTGAGGATCAGGTTATGTGTGAGCTTCATCCATGCCAGCTCCGCACAAACTGGAATGTTCCTTTAAGTCGGAGAGAAAAAAAAAAAAACAGAAAGAAAGAAATGCGGAGGGGAGGGAGAGGCGGAGCCGCCGCACAGTGCTGTCACTACACAGCCCTCTGCTTCTCCTCCTGCGCCACTTTAGAAATAGATGTGCGGGGCAGAGCGGGCGGGCAGCAGGCTTCACACTGCAGGGAAATGAAACACGCTGCAGGTCCCGAAGCAGCAGACGAGCTGGGCAGACCTGTTCACTTCTCCTTCCCCTTCTTCTCCACTTCACAGCGGGACATCACACACCGTCCGGGATCATGTTGGTTCTTCCTCCGATTGAGTTATTATCGCCTTATTGGATCGCAACTGAGTGAAAGAGAAAGTCCACACTGGATTTGAGCCTACGTACTTGTCTTTTAAAAAAAACAAACAAAAAAAAAAACTTTGCCATCGTGGATGAGATCTTTGCATACTTAATTTTTAAGTAACTTCAGCGGATTTTCTGGCTCAGTTTTCTCCCTCTTCTCTCGTATCCTTGGATTATTCCTACAACAAGGACATGTTGATTTTATTTGTGATCAGTCTGGCCTTGTTGTCAGATTCAGGTTAGTGTGTGTGTGTGTTTGTTTGTTTTTTTACATGGAACATCCTTATTGTCAGTTATTGCTGCTGGTGCAGCAATGTGCTGTTGCTGCTCAGAGACAAGTGCATCAATGCAGAACTCGCCTAGATTTTTAGCCAATTTATCGACTAAGTTTTTGAGCTACTACTTTGGATTTCTGACACATTAACCCACATATATTGAAAGTTATGAGTTTATTTCATAACAATTAACTAAAATATGAGCCCCCGGTTTCCATATTAACCTCTCGGAAAGAACAGAACAAATGTAGATATGCTTGAGTCTCGTTGTTCAAATTCAGTTCATTTGGATGGAGGTTTGGTATTAAAAAACATGAGCGTTGTGATCTATATTTTGATTTACATCTACATCAGTGGTTTCCAAATTATGGATCTTCCAGTTCCTGTAAATTGAAAAATAGTTGAATATAACAGAATTTGAAACTTCGTTGCACTGTATTAATTAGCACAATGGGAGGATGAATATGAATGATACTTCTGTCTAAGGTCTCAGTCTTCCTCTCATGACCTCCTCACCTACAGACAGTTATGTAATTCAGCATGAACTTCATTTTAATGAAAAAACATAATTTGAGAAAAGATTCCTGTTACATTAATTCAGCCTCTAAGGTTTAATATGAGTCAATCTGTGAGATCTTTGACATAAAAAAACAACAAGAGCTCCAGGTTTAAGATAATAAATCCACTTAGGAAGATGACACTCTGGCCCCTTGGGGGAGTTGCGAAGCGTCTGGAAGGCGTCTGAATGCTGCTCATCCTCCTCCCTCAGCTGCCAAACTTTATCTGTGTCAGAGTCCATGCTGGCTGCAGTCTGCAGCAGGCAGGTGCACAATACCTCTATTATCCCTTTTTGCATAACATTTCCGATCAAGGTAAATCACTTGACTTGTGTACACACACTCAACACTGAGTCACTCTTATTCCCAGCTTGCCCACTCACTCCCACACACACACTTTGTTACTAATAACTTAGATTCAAGTGTGTAAAACCAACTCCAAACCTGCTTTTTTACATTTCTGGGGTCAAAGTGGGTCGCTGAATGCTGCTTAACAAGACATTTTTATTGGTTAATATGGTCAATTATTAGACTATGTCTTTCTAACAGAGAAATAGTTCCACTGAAATTGATGACAGTGAAATTTGCGCATTAGTCAGCTCCATTGCATCAGGAAGCAGAAATCTCAGATAAATATCTCAAAGCCTTGGCAAATAAAAAACCTATCTGCTTGGCACTGCAGATGAGGTATTTGAGTGGACTGATCCTTTAAGCTGAGGTATAATGAATGCCACACCTTGCCATACCCACCTGACAGCCATGCTTTCACTCTTTTTTTCTAGTTTTCTCTAGAAAGCTGTTCTGTCACCTCAGCCCATATTTGCCAAGTGCATGTGTAAACTTCTCCTTTTTTTTCTCCCTCCATCCACCCAGGTCTGTCGGTGGAGGTGTTCCGTGCAGGTGTGGCCCCTCGCTGCGAGAGCCGGGCCTGCAACCCCCGCATGGGTAACTTAGCCCTGGGTCGGCGGGTCCTGACGCAGACTGTCTGCGGCAACAATGGCACAGAGTTCTACTGCTCCTACTCCGACCCCAACGCCAACCTGGCCTGCGGTGCTGCCAAGTGCGCCAAGTGCAACGCCGGCCTTCCTCTCCAGTCCCACCTGGCCGGGGCCATGTCCGACTCATCCTTTCGTCACCCCAACACCTGGTGGCAGTCAGCCGAGGGGGTGGAGTCGGAGACGGTGCAGCTGGACCTGGAGGCCGAGTTCTACTTCACGCATCTCATCATCGTGTTTCGCTCGCCGAGGCCTGCCACCATGACCCTGGAGCGGTCGCAGGATTTCGGGCGGACATGGAGGATGCTGCAGTACTACGCCAGCAACTGCAGCGACGCCTTCAGGTTGGAGGAGGGAAAGGCAGGAGCGGGCCGGGACGGGGCCACCTGCACATCCAAATACTCAGGGGCTTATCCCTGCAACCGTGGAGAGGTGAGGAGGAGGCTGTGTGGTTTTTAGTCCAGACTGATGTCTGATGGGCCTTTATCATATTAAATGCAGTCATTAGAATCTATTTGAAGTCAGGTTTGTTAGTACACTCTCTGTTCTTAGACCTTTTCAGTGACAATGGCCATTCACTGTATGTGCCTTCTCTTTGTGATAGCCTTTGCTGGTGGAGTCCACCTTTCCCACACAGGATTCAAAGGAAATGATTCATGCACGTACTGGACAATATGCACCAGACAAAGGCTGGTACACGGCACAAAAGACAACATTCAGTCACGAGTTTAGTGTTTCCATGTCAGATTTTCTCTCAGCCCGATTCCAGTCCGCTCGCTCAGAATTCAGGTTAACGCAGGTGGGAAGGAGGGTGGATACACACCTGTACTGAACTACTGGAGGGGGGAGGGGGCGACAGGGAGAGTTTCCTGCTCAGTGGGCAGCGTTTTCTTCCTCTGTAAATGAAGCGCTTATCATGTCATACCGTACATGCCACGTATGATATGGTAAACCATGCCGCCGGTCAGACAGCCTGAAGGAGCACCCTCTCCTCCCTCCGGAACAAAATCACTTCTTAAGTCACGCAACATGCGAGAGTCATAGGGCGCACTTAGTACACTGAGCAGAATAAAAGCAGAGAGCAGCCAGGTGGGGGGAAGCTCTGTGTGAGTGTGTGTATGTGCATGAGTGAGTGTTTAATAGGCGTACTTTGACTGTAGCACGAGAGGGCTTCCTGAAGTCCATTGATGTTTAATTGAAGCAGTGTGTGTCGGGAGCTGCTCTGCAGATGTGTGTGGAGGCACATGCCGAGGGCTCCCTGCAGCGCTCTCATATGTAATGTGTGTTTACGCCCTCTCTGACGGGCTCTCCCTGCTACTACTCCTCTCTGACAGATGTTATTGACTTATTCTGCTTCGGGATCGTAAATCTTTCTCTATATACTCCTGCTGTGTCTCTGTTTTTGAGCTTTACGAAATTCTTGGTGTGCAGGTGTTGATGTACTTGTATAGAGTAGTTTTTGGGCCTTTATTACATGATTAAAAGAAGGATTATTTCAATTATCAATTAATCTGCCTCTTGTAATTGGCCAGAGTTTGAGGTCTTCTGATGTCTTATCTGACCAACAGTCCAGAATTCATATACTGTTGTATATGACAAAGAAAAGCATCAACCTCTCACATCTAAGAAGCTAAAACCAGCAAATTCTTGGCATTTTTGCTAAAAAAAATAATTGCTTAATCGCCTAATCATTGCAGCTCTAAACCATTTGTAGATGAAGGTGTGAAAATAGCACCTTGTTTTCCTCTTTCTGTCTCTTTCTGACTGTGTTAGCTTCAGCCACCTGTGCGTGGAGCATGACTGTCGCCCTCTAACCCCTCAACTGATGACCCAGAGGTTAAAAGAGGTCAAGTAGTGCTCTGACAGACCAGCTGCTGCTGCTGCTCAGCTGTTCACACTTTTTCTGCCTCTGTGTGGTTTTGTTGTGATTGTCCTTCACCTATAATGACAGTTAAACAGTCTGTGGCCTGTGCAAGGTGATGACAACAAAACCTTGCACTGTAAAGTTGATGATTTGGGGCTGGAGTATCTCACTTGCTCTACTCTACATCTAGTCAGGGTACTTGTAATTTAAGGTTCAATGTTTATTTATCAATAATTGACCATAGAAATAGCAGTCTTGTGCATCTTGTGGCCTTCAACAGCAGATGGAATTAAAATGGAATTAACATCTAATAATGTTTTCTTGAGCAAAAACATTACCCCATTTACATAAAACTTACTATCACTGAGCACTAAGGAGATTTAAAAAATGTTAATTTTCATAATGACTAATGTCATTTATGCAAAAATGCTGATGACGCCTGATATCCTCTTCTTAGATGTATATACTATACTGCCTTTTTCTGTTATCCACTATTGATAATGGAATATCTTTTGATTTTGCACTTTTTCTGAGACAAAGGAGGATATCACCTTGAACTCTGGGTAGCTGTAATGGACATTTTTAATTAATTGCTAAGGAAAATAATCTTAACTTGTATTTATTTGTTTACTGATAACGTGGTCAGCCAAGGAGTCAGAAATATGATTGGTGTGTGTATTGAAATATTAAAATCACACCTGACTTACAACTTGATTTAAAGTTTGCCTGCATGGCTGTTGGCTCAGGTTAACACAGTGTGATTCATGTGTGTTTCTTGAGGTGTGTGTATCAAAGCATGTTGGGTTGCATGTGAATGTCTGAGCTTCTGTGATCAGATAAGGGAGAGCTGTGATGGATGGGAGCGAAGGTTTTTAAGGGTGGTGGTGGTGGTGGAGAGGAGGTGGGAGAGGTTGGGGGGGCCAGAGGGAATGTATTCATAGCTGGAAGCGATTACAGGCCTTGAGTATTCTCAGCTTTCTGCCTCTCGTCTTTCTCTTGCAAACATGAAAGCATGTCATCTCTTGTGTGCTGAAAGCTTTTCACATTCACACCTGTTATGTGGGGAAAGGTGGGGTGTGTGTGTGTGCATGCGTATTGGGACTCCTTGTCTTATTTATGAGGTCAGCTGGGCTAGAAGAATGTGAGTGTTTGTTGTGAGACTGACCTCCTTAGGGGAAGAGGTGAGGCAGATTAGCCAACACATTTCCTCTTTTCCACAGTTCCTCGAGCACACACACACACACACACACACACACACACACAGAAGCACACATGGAAGGTCACCCTTTCAGATAAACACATGGTCTATACTCCGTCTGTGGCTGGGAAGAGTGCTGTTACTCCTGATGGATGTTGGTACTGTTGGCCTGAACACCCATCCCCCTCTCCGTTTCCTCTCTGTCTTTCTCCTTCCATCCAATGCCCATTGTGCCCTGTTTACCAGATTACAGTTCACAGTGCTGATGGAGTGGAAAGCCTGTGAAAGCCAGACTTACTTTATTTTTCAGCCTGAAACAGGAAGAAAGATTGCGACTGGACACATGGCCCTGATGAACCCTGCCTCAGAGAGACAAAATTAAAATGTGGCCCTAAAATGTTGCATATTTTACTATGGTATAAAACATTCACCCAGAGACATTATGTGCTTTCAACACAACATATGTGTGGTCTCTGTTTCAACTCTCATAATGATACTAATGATTAATATCTTCTCTAGAGCAAAGTTTCTCCACATTAGATATAAAGCAGTCACAGTATTACAAAGATTGCAACGGTGATGTTTTCATTCTGTACCTTGATAATGTTACAGCAAATTAAGTTACAGCTATAAGGTTCCCATCTGTTTTCTTGCAAACAAACGTTATGATAATGATCCATGTTGCTGGCAAATCTTATATCTTCAAACCTGCATTGTTTACATCCATGCAGTGTTCTTTCCCTCTTTTCTGGTGGTGAAAATGTTCTCATCAAACAGTAGAATAACAAAAATATTGCTAGGAATCACACAAAGGAATGGGCCACTACTGTTCCTCAAGAACATCTCATTTGACCCCAATTTTATGTCCTGTGCACAGTTTAGAGTAAAGCAACATCCTTTACATAAGTAAAAGTGAAGTAAAAAAAGGAGTGATGCCACAGCTAAATATTATATAATTGCTAAAATATGGTTCAAAAGCACAGTATATGAGCTAATATTGCATTATCCTTATGCTGGATTTGACAAACTGTTCCTCAGTTTGCTTGACCTAAAACCCTTTAAAGACCCTTGGGTAGACCCCAGACTTACCTATTCAGACACGATTGTATAACATGGGGTGTCATCAGCATATTTGCGAGAACACTAATGTTTAGTCTCCACATTCAAAAGGAAGCCTATGAGGCATGATTGTGATAAAAACTCCAAAAAGGCCTCTTGTGGAGTTGCGTTGTGTAAAAGTCCATGACACTTATGTGATTTTGTCAGTGTGTGTGTTTGTGTGCATGCCAGTGTGGTTGTGTGTGTGTACTGGTGTTGCTGTGGTGTCGCTGGGCTGTATGAGCCTTTTGTGTGACTCTGAGTTATGTGAAGCTGCATCTCCGTCCCGTCTGTCTGGCCCAGCTCTCGGTGCTCTCCCGGGTTGGCGCCCTCGTCTTATTTAACCGTGTTCTCTTAATTGCGGACCTGATGCTGCTTGACCCCGTGACCTTTTCCAACAACAGGGAAATTAATAGCCTCCTCCCATCTCCTCTCAGCCAGTCATCCAGTAATCAAGGGAGCTGCATGGGCTCTCTACTCGCATCTCAACCAAGCTTCAACCAAAGCACTCACTCACACATAACACACACACACCTCATCCAATGATATCAGTGACAGTCAGTAGCCAGTGACAACAACACACACTTTAGTGAACACCTGCAAACACATGTTTTCTCCACAGCGAGGAGTTGGGGCACACACACCAACTTTTCACCTGACAACAGCGGTGTTGGTTGCTGAGTGGCAGCGGCAGTAGCCATGGCAATGGCAGCCACAAGGATCTTGATTTGAAGGATGTCAGGGACGGACAGGGTAAGAGAGAGGCGAGAGGAGGCGGAGGAGGGGCAGAGGAGAAGGTTGGATGCTCATTTAAGGACACAGCACCCTCACGGTCATGTGAGATACAGTCAATAGTGGGGGTGTAAGGTCACAGCTTAGTGCACCAGTGTTGCAAAACAAACCCCCATTAACATGACAGATGTGGCGACGCAGAGCAGCATCAATGAACCTGATTGTGCCACTGAATGCATCAGTCTAATGCTTTATAAATCATGACGTGGAGCTACAAAAAAGTGTCTAATTTGCTCTTTTTATTACTAATAAGATTTTTCCATGCTTTTCATAATTCAAGACATAAAGCAAAAGTAAACAGCAGAGGCAGAAAACCATAAATACTCAAGTGCAACCAACAATCACTGTCTGTTCAAGAGAAGGAAGTAAGGCTGCAACTACCAATCCAGCCTCTTCATGTCAAAAAGTACAAAGTTAAAAAATTATTATTAATAATGGACAGAACAGAAACTCCATTATCCCAACTTGGGTTTGAACAGTTTATAAACAATTAACACTCTCTCTATTTCCTTCTCTTTGACCAACAGGTGATCTACGGTTCTCCCAAAGTGGAGTCTCTGGATCCATTCGGGTGGAAGGGTCAGCAGCAGCTGAGGGTGACCAACATCATCCGGCTGCTCAAGAAGCAACAGCCATGTCCCAGGGCCAAAAGACCATGCCGCGTACCTTGGTCTCTTCCGACCCGACATTTGCCATATATGACCTGATAGTGAAGGAAGCTGCTTCTACTGTAATGGACATGCCGGTGTGTGTTCCCTCGCGGGATACCAGCCATTAAGACCGGACCAACCACGTGGTAAGAGGATCAATACTCCTTACCAGTAAGTTACATTCAATGCACATAAACATGTTGCTACCACTCTGACATTTTAACATTTCCTTAACATGTTTGATGATTGTCACAGGGTAATCCACTCCCCACAGGCAGGTTTTCACTTGTTCTAAAATCAAAATTATGGGCTTGTGCGTGCAGACTAAATGGCTTGTTCACTTTGTGTTGGCAGTTTTCTTAACAGACTAAAGAAAGGAGGGTGGAGGATCACCTTTCTCTCTCCTGTTTCCCTCTGCTCTTCTAGCTCTTTTCTGCTGATAACACCCAAGATGGAGATATAGATTGAACGAGGGTTAATGATGGGTGTTGATGCTGATGTGTGTGTTGAAAGTGTCAGACAATGTTTTCCTGGAGAGTGTTTCAGAGCCAGGCTCCTATCGCAGCCATCTCCAAAAACAGAAGCAGCTGGATGGCTTTGAAGCCCAACTCGGTCCCCACTGCAATGTAGCGGAGGCAGGGGAAAGTGAGAGTCAACAAGGTTTCCTTTACAATTTATGGCAAGAGCAAATAAACGAGTAGCACTACTTAAGTATACATAGTAGTAAAGCCCTGACTGATGCTGGATTTTTGATATCAACCCCTACATAACGTAACAGAGCCCAATTCTGAGCAAAAAAACCTCCCAAATGTCATATTTTACATTGATATGAAACAGAAGAAAATGTCTGGCATGACATGATAAATGAACAAGGCGATTCATATGTGTTTCTTTACAACGATACCAGCGTTTTTGTACTGAAGCTGCTGATAGTCAATTTACAGGATGCAGTTTTAAATGTTTAAATCTCACTATTTCCATGCCAAGAAATTCCCCTGGTAAGCTCTGCTGAGAGTTTTTCATGAAGTTCCTTCTTTTGAGGGAAGAAAATCCTCTGAAACGGCATTAAACCACAGGGTTGTAAAACTCCGCTCTACGCATGGGATAATAATAATAAGTCATTTATTAACTTATTTGTGTGGAATATGAATCATATTCCTTCTTTATACAAATATTAGTCTGACAGCACCCAGGACTTTAAAGTTTGAACGATAAATCCTTCTTAACTGCCTAATAACTTGTTACCTCAGGTCATGAATTAATAGATTTTGCTGCGTGCCACCATGCGGCAGCGTTAGAATAAACACACAGGGGTTATATATAAGTGCCTTTTCCACGCTATCAGCAGTATTTGTTTTGTGTCTGTTTCGACCCAGAGCCCGCTGTTTCAGCAAAACCCAAACAAGCAGAGCAACACAAGACAGAGATGAGGGCAGAAGTTACTGATCACTCAGGAAGGAAGGGCATGTGTGTGTGTGGTTGTACATTTGGGCCTTTTTAAATGTTTGTGTGACCTCCCGAAGCTGCTTTTATGTATACTAAACAGTACAATCATATATGTACAGTGTGTGTTGTTTGTTTAGTCTGTGGTGTGTGTGAGATGCATGTGCTTAAGCATGCAGTGTTTTGTCTGCTCTGAGTGTGTGTGTGTGCATGTGCGTGTGCAGTAATCAGTGGTGAAAGTGGCTCTGATACGTCCAGTCAGTACTGCCCAGACACTGTGAGCAGGTCATGAAGGGATCAGTTTGTTTGCTGTTGTTGTTTTGTGCTCATGGACACCCACATGGGGTTTTGCGGTTCAGGGTGATTACACTGTCTGTTAGTTAGTCACACAGCCAACACACACACATAATAACATCCAGAGCCAGCTACTGGAGCGTTCGCAGCAATTAGTCCAGCCAGGGTGTGTTTGTGTTTGTTGTTTTCTTGCTCTTTTCTTTCATTGTTTTTGTTTGTTTGACTCTCATCTTCTTTATGCATAACTACTCACAGTTTGCAGGGATTCACACTGAAGTGCAGGGAGGTGCGTTACTGGGGGCGTTTTGTTTTGTATGTTTAAAAGCCAGAATGAATAGTAATAGACAGGACTTTACAACTCTGGAAAGTTATCACTGTGGTATCAGTTTATCCTCCATCACAACAGGTAAACAGTAGAAATACTCTGTTCATGTTACAAAGTAATCCACCAGGAATGTTCCCTTGCATTTATGTGACCACCCCGCTTTGGGACGCCTTGCTGTCGCGCTATCAATCAGGCAAATCTGCCTGGGCTCTGGATGGTGCCTGTCTCTATGAGACAGAAAACAATCCTGATAACGTCATCAGGTGTCGTCTTTGAGACTACAAATCTACAGGTTCTAATTCGAGACACTATTGAGTTGCATTATGGAAAATGTAGGATTCAGCGTATTTGGAGCTTCACAGATACTATGATTCTTCATCTAGCGACACCATGAGGCTGACCTTTTTGGTAATTGTGATGGAAATTGTTAAAGACGTTCAGTCCTTCTGGATTAATTGTCATAACTTTTTGCATAACTTTTGCTCATTGCTCTCGGAGCATGGAGACAAAGTTGAAGCTGAAAGCATCAAGTTCCTCTGAGTCTTAGCACCTCTCCAAATCACGGTTCGGTTCAGACATCCATTTTTGAGACTGTGAACGCTTGTAACGTGGTTTCACTCTAGAGGTTACCATTAAAATATCAACATTATACTCAACCCAATAAACCCATTTCAGAATCAGATGTATGACATACAAAATGTTCAACTGAGAAACTGACAAATAAAATATCAGCTGTGAAACATAAGCATGCTTTGTAGCATAATGTGTTTAAGTTTACCTTATCCCATCATAATACACAGTTTGGTGGGATAGTGTAGGGTTTTTATAAACCATATATAACTTTTAAAAATATAACTGTTCCCCATGTTTTGGCTCGGAAGAGGTAAAACTGATGAAATGATCCGTCAACCATCAGCAGCTTCTCATATCAGCCCGGCCCTGCTGTGTCCTCTGCACAGCAGACTTTAGATGATTGCATGTGTGCAGCTTTCACTGTGTACATGTGTTAATTGTCCCGTATCACGGTATGGTAAACATGTGAAATGGGTTGAAATACCAGCTGTCTGGACCCGGGCCAGACGCTGCTACTGCTGGACGTTTCCCCTTCTTCTCCTCCCTCCCTGTCTGATTTTTCTTTTTCCAGCGCCCCTCTTCTCTCTCTCTCTCCGATCTGGACTTTTTTTTTTTTTTTTTTGTGACATGTGTCATGCCTGTGTGCCTCCTATTTGCCTGGACCTCTCATTTACACAATTGCTCCCCTCTATTAGTGTGATTGAAATGGTGTGTGATGTGTGTGTTCACGTCCACACTGCAGGGCTGATGTGGGGTCAGTTCAGGCAGAGGACATGTTGTGTATAGCTGTATTCCTATAGCATGTGGATGTGTTTAACTCCATAGTCAGCGCACTGTGTTTGTGTGTGAGCCATTCAGGAGTTGGAGACACATCACACGTCGTAGGAAACAAGGGCAAGAATTGGTGTGTGTTTTTGTGCATTTGTGCATTATTTTCTATGCGTGTGCACAGTGTGTCTACCTCTGTAATCGTTGTATAATTGTGCGTCCTACAGTACAGTTGCACGGAGTAACGCAAACAAATAAAGAGCTTCCTCAGATGACTCGCCCGCCCCCCTCCTTCAATCATTATCCAGCATGCATGGCATTCCAGCTCACAGGAATGACAAGGAGATTGTTATTGTGCTCTCAGTGCTGCATATTTGCACTCTTCTCATACACACATACACTCATAAACACACACACACAGGCTTTTCAGAGCAGAGGCCCATTCTTGTTTCCAGTGATGAAGCCAAACAATCAATCTCCATTCACTATTTTTTGAGCGAGGGATTACGAGAAAGAGATGGAACGAGAGGAAATCAGAGGAAATGCAGAGGAAGAGGAGAAAAAAGGAAAGACTGAGAGTCATGGAAAAGGAAAGAGAGGTGAAGGAATAGTGTGTGAAATCTAGAGGAAGAGTAAAGTCTTCACCCTCAGCAGGCCTGTCCTCACGCTCTAAACGGTCCTCTCCATCACACTGACCTCTTTGTTCCTCCCATCCTTCCATCCTTCCATCCTTCTACCTCTGTCTATCATTTTGCCTCTTGCTAATGAGCCCTTTCTCTCTCTCCCTCTCTCTCTTTCTTTTCTTCTCCCTCAGGTCCATGGGAAGTGTGTGTGCAGACACAACACTGCAGGTGATCACTGTGAGCTCTGCGCTCCTCTCTACAGCGACCGACCATGGCAGCCCGCTGACGGATTGACGGGGGCTCCGCACGAATGTCGGAGTGAGTCGGACAAACACACTCGCAGCTTTTAACTTATAGAAATGTTATATAATGTGCAGACATCGTCACTAGTCCTCCTCTCATTTACCTTATTCATTGAGTGCCTTCAGCAAAACTGCTTCCCATAGACAAACCAGCTACGATTTCCTCCCTCTCACCTCCAGAGTGTAAGTGCAACGGACATGCTCAGAGCTGCCATTTTGATTGGTCGGCTTGGCGTGAGTCTGGCCAGCGCAGCGGAGGCGTGTGCGACTGTCTGCACAACACCGAGGGGCGTCAGTGTCAGAAATGCAAGCCCGGCTTCTAGAGAGCCCCCCACCGACCGCAAACTGCCCCAGACTCCTGCAAACGTAAGATACATAAACACAACACTCACCAGTCGCTCATTACAGCAACAACAACATGGATGAGAAGCAGAGTGTGGCTTGTTATTGGCATCATTTGGTTATTTAAGTAAATATAAAGGTGCAAAAATAGCATTGTGTAATATATTAGTATATTTCAGTCATTCTGAGGTGCAAAAAAAGTTAATCTCACATCGAGGTGTCTCCATCTTGAATTTCATCACACTGACCACATACTGTATAATGTAGTTAATGATCCTAGTCATCACTCCATGAGGCCTCCAGAAATGTTTATTTATATGAGATGACTTCAGGAATGTCATCGGTAAACATTAGACGCACCGTCACATTTCCATACCAGACTTTTTGGCAAACCATCACCCGTAAAAACCCACAACCCATGACATGTAGAACACACCGTAGAATGCCGTAAAGTATAATTAATCACAGCTAGTGTTGACAAAGTGTTGCTGGCATGAATCACAACATTAACCTCATACTCACCACACTGACACAGTGCTCTCATTATCCCCAAGGAATGCTGAGGACTGAGATCACAAGCCGGGACGTGCTGGATAATGCTGATTCCTGATGGGCACCTGGCTCTGTGTGTGTGTGTGTGTTTGTGAGAGACAGCGTGCTCCATCCAGGGTTTACGCCATAGTTAATCATCAGATGGCGGCATTCCTACGTCTTGACTCAAAGCTCGACTCACAACCCCTGCTTGTCCATCTCGGCTTGTTTTGCAATTTTTCATGCGTGACTCAGAGCTCGAGTAGCTCCGGGGGTAATCATTGGTAGTAGATGTTACTAGATGTGTGAGGGTCCTCTCCTGTGTCTATGTATGAGTGTGGTGTGTGTGTGTGTGTGTGTTCGCGTGTGGGTGGGTTGAGCGGCTTGCTGCCCTCCGGTGATGAGACTAGTCTTAAGTAAACACAAGATAGTCATCCATAAACACAACAGTGGCTACATTCTCCCTCTGATTATCTCTCAGATCTGACCCAGTGAGCTCAGTCCTGACGGTATGCTGGACTCACACATGATTACTCAAGTGTGTGTGTATGTGTGTGTGTGTGTGTGTTCATATACACACACTAGCATCTAATTGAATTCAAAACAACTGTCAAACAGCACCAGACCATTCAAAAACACCTAGGGGGAAGAATATGCCGGCTATCAGCCCAATTTTATCACTCAGAGTTTGCATGTTTTTGTTTTCTTTTTTCATATCAAGAGATCCACTGCAACAGACAGACAGTGGCTATACAGTGCATGTTGACAGTGACACGGCTCATTCATAGTCACTATCTGTTGTCAGTGCAGCCCAAGAACAGGCTGCATGTTCTCAAAGCCATCCTGAGAGTCCTCTCCATTATCTCATGTTGACTCTGCAGCTTTTGGATCTTGAAATATCTCAGCAGCTGTAAGATGGATCAAGACGCTCCCAGCACTCAGAGGATGACTCCTAATGACTTTAGGGATCCCTTGGCTTTTCCTCCTGAGGTTGACATTTGTGGTTTTGAGTGAAATATATCATTGGATGAATTGTGCACACATTCATGTTTCCCCCAGGATGAACTGTAAGAACTTCGGTGATCCTCTGGCTCGACATTTCAGTTTGTCATATAGCTTGTGTGCCATTGCTCCAACCTCCTTATGCCATCTCCAACATAAATCAACTTAGGCCTTAAATCAGTTCACATAATGCATCCCCTAATGTGTCTCCAGTGACCACTTGTGATGGGATCCCACTCCCACGACTCCATATGCAAATAAAGGCATACATCATTTCCTTTTGCAAAGACCAAACGCATTTTCTTCAGACGAGGCACGGGAAGAAGAACAGCACTGGACAAAACACGAAACTTGAAGATGTTGGTGTGATCCAGGTAAACTATATCGCTCAAGGTGTTTGTCGCACTCGTGATATCCTATCTTTCTGGGTTTTTCGAAATGTTCAGATGTCATGGACAAAGCCATTAGAAAATAGAAATCAGATTGCATCTGTTGTGTATTACATCCACACGAATCCATTTTGACTGTTGTTGTTGTTTTAGCGCGCAAATGAGAACATAATTACTTTTACAGATAGGACATGAGTAGAGTAGGCGATGCTTCAGTGTGGTCAAGGACACATTCAGGTACATACCGGTAAAACAATGTGGCCATTTGCAACCCAAAGCAATTGGCTCTCAATACACTTTCACACCTGTGCACCTGTCCTCTTGTGATCGGATCACCCAAGATACATGTTAACGCTAGATGTGAAAAGACTATTAGTCTGATTCTTGCCAGATTTTTGCTTGGAGACCATTAGCATCAATTCAGGATCTTATAAATGATGAAATGTGTTTGTATTTAATTTCATCCCACTGTCACTCTTCAGTGTTTTCCCCAGTGTTTTCTTCACGTGCCAATTTAAAAACAAAGGTTGGTTGTGCTGGCACCTCTTATAAGGTCACAGAAAATCCCAGGCATGGTTTAGTGGAGTTAAATTTCACTCATTGGGTTAGGTGTCCTGCATATTTTCTGTGCCTGAAAACTCACCACCAGTGGGGTAACTACAGAGGCAAGAAGGCAAATGATCGTCAGTGACGGCTGATTGATAGAAAAAAAAAGAAGAAGAAGCGACGGCATGCTTGGAGAACCCCTGAGATGAAGGTACAGGTTGTGAAATCCCACTGCAGCCACTCGCTGACAATGGAGGAATTTCCCTCCGTCTTGAGGAACATTTTTTTCATACCAGGCTCCGAGGGGCCCGGGAAAGAAAACACTCTTGTCAAGCTCCACGCAAGCTCGTACACACCAAAACACTTTAGCAGAGGGGAAAGTTACAGTGTGTGTGTGTGTGTGTGTGTGTGTGTGTGTGTGTGTGTGTGTGTGTGTGTGTGAGTGTGTGGTGTTTGTTATCAGCTCTGGGTGTTTTCTGTGGTTGTTCAGGCAGGTGTCCTGTCATGTCTCAGCATACGCTCATAAAGTTTTCATTGTCAGAGCTCCTGCAGATGACAGCTTTCTTAGATATGCGCACACAGACGCACATTTATCATTTACATACGCGAGTCCTTGTGTAGTGACCTCTTCAAATGCTCATAAATTCTCATGCAGAATTTATACACACTATATTACTCAACACATCGCCGCACATGTTTTGGCTTTACGTGGAACTGAGGTGGCGGTGTAATCTCTGCTAATTATTAACCTGCAGAGGCTATTCACTAAACAATAGTACAGATAGGGCCACAAACACACTCACCTCAAAGCTTTGTCTATAAATGAAGATCTTGTCTTGTAATATTTGGTGTATGTCCAGTATTTGTGTGTCTGTGTGAGGGTCTGTGTCGATAAAGCCTATGAATGTGATATCTTTATGATTTTATTGATACCGTGCTGTTTGGTCTTGTGATATGCATTATCTTATCTTTGTGGTCCCTGGTGATTCGTATGATAAAGTGTCTGGTTTGAAACTCTGGGCAAAAACGCATTTGTCTGCGACTGAAGAAGTCCACCGTGTGAAATGTGTAATTTCAGCGACTTTTTACTGGGGAATTTAAAACTGCAGCACTGCCTCTGTGCTCGTTTAAATACTTTACAGACATCAACCTACCGACGAGAAAGCGCATATACACACAGGTATATATCACATCTCCATTCAGAAATCATCCTCACGTGTAAATGCAGTATTAATTGTTTTTTTAAAAAAAAGAAGGTGGGAGGGCACAGAGACAGGCCTCTGGGTTTACAGTAAGTACTTAGAGTCATTTACTGCCAGTCAGGCTTCAAGCATCATTAAACAGAAGAGAAATGGCTCCAAACAACAAACCCCTCTATGTTTCTCACTCCTCGTCTTCTGCTTGTCCTTCGCCACGTCCCCCCCACGCACACCTCCCTCACCATCTACCCCCAAGATAGGGACAGATTTATGGGGGAGGCAAGACACCTCCTCCTCCTCCTGCTGCAAGGCTCCGGGCCTTAGTGCTCACAGCAGTGGAAAGACAGCAGACAGTAGTTTTCTAGGACTGTTAGTGGGAAACGTGTGTGTGTGTGTGTGTGCGTGCGTGTGCAGTATATTGTTTTTGGAGGTTGTTTAAAGAACACCCTATCAGCACACAATTAGAGGGGACATGAGGGAGGGAGAAAGCCGTGATAAGAAAAAGAGAGAGGCCTTTGTATTACAAGCTCCTGCAACAATACGAGACAGACAAATAGAACAACTGATGAATGATGAAATTCTAATTTATCACCAGTCCAGGTGATAAATTTTAATTTTCAGGTCAGCAAAGTGTCAGCTTAGAAAGACCTTTGGACTCTGCTCCACTTTTTATATATATTTTCCTATTTTTCCATCACTTTTTATTGTTTTTTTATGTAGTTTTATGTAGGAATTCATGGTACCCAGATGATGTATCCTGCTGACTTTTCCTTGTTGGTGCTGGTGTGTCTCAAAATTAAAAACACATTTTCCAGAGCATTTGACCACACTGTCCCTGGTTTGATTTAAAACTTTGTCACATTTCATCTCTCTGTCTCTCAATGTCCTTTCCTGTTTTACTCTCTCTCACCCTGTCACAAAAAAGGGTGTAACTACTTCCCAGAATTTTAGCTTTACTGATGAGGATGGACATCTAGTGGTGCACAAAATCTGTGTTCATGATTTCTTGATGTCACAGTGCAACATTACCTCCAAATCTAAATTCATTCTATCTTTTTGCTTTCCCAGCATGCAACTGTCACCCCCTTGGGCTCCATGCCCTTCCACTTGGCTGACGGCTCACCCTGCGACCCCTCCAACGGAAACTGCATCTGCAAACCGGGAGTAGGTGGAGCCCACTGCGACAGGTGCATGGTGGGATACTGGGGTTTCCATGACTACGGCTGCCGTCCATGTGACTGTGCAGGAGACTGTGATCCATTCACTGGAGACTGTATGTTTGGGTGAGTAAAAAACGTTGTCTTTCCTGATACTAATTCCATACATACTAACAGTATACTAATATATCAATCTGAATCTGAAATCTTATAATACAGTCTCTCACCCTAAAGGCGACAACGATCATTACACCCTAACCTGGACGCTTGGTGACTACTTACTGTGAAACACAAATAATACAACAGCTTCTTTTTTTTTAAACTATCTATTTCTCAACATTTTCAAGATGGTTTGCAATTGGTTAACAGTGTAAAATCATGTATCAAAGTTTGAAACTTTGACAGTTGAACTGATTGTGGTGTAAGCACTAAAAGTTTGTTCTAAGGTTTGCTGTAAGAAGGAGACATTTTTGGCTTTGATCCTTTGATATCGGAGCTACAGCTGCTGAAACAAAAGTATACATCATCTGTGGACCATGAATATTCACCGAAAATATTAATAGAAACTTGATGGAGCACAAGGGGAAATTTAGATCTGACAGTGGTACCAAAATCATCAGGAATCCTCCTCTGGGGACAACGAATATCCAAACTATATGTAATGGCCTTCCAACCTGTAGTTGTTGAGATATCTATATTCACAGTGGTTGAATAAACAGTGGTGATTATTTCTCATGTTTCTGAAGTGTGTGTGCTCCTCAGTCAGCAGCAGTATCAGGCTCATTGAATATTTGTTTAGTACAGAGTTACACTCCCACATTCTCGTGTGTGATAATGTTGTAATGTATGTGTGCAGCTCTGATCTGGACCTGTACAACTTAGAGGGAAACTCCAGTGAGCCAGTGAGGATCTTCAGAGTAGACGAACTCTTCTCTGCCCTCCACTACTCAGGTGAGATACGGGGACAGTGTGTGTGTTATTCATCATCCTCCACAGTCCAGTGACCAAGCGTTAATGGTTAAGTAATGAAAGTCTTGATAGGGCCTTAGAAGGACATGGAACAAAGATGGATGTGTGTATGTGTGTGTGTGTGTGTGTGTGCATGGATAGTTTCCAAGTGTGCCTTCTCTCAGACCCCCCACCACCACCATGTAACTGCAGCTTTCATAGGCACATTCCTCACTGGACATACACACTGTTCTTGAATTCTTAGGACGCCACGTATAGTATATTAGACCACACACACACACACACAAACACACACACTCACAACATCAGTCATGTTACAAATATTAAATCTGTGTCTTCTGTTGTTGTCCCCCGCAGAGAAGTGTGAGTGTGCAAAGAGCAAGCGCTGACCAACAGCAAACTCTTCTGCACCATGAATTACGCATATGGTAAGAACTCATCACTTCATCAGCTGTGTTTCCCTCCAAAGTTTTTCTGGAAAGTTACATTTTATGCACACTTTTAAGTTGCCCAGTGCATTTCTTTGTCTTCTTCTTTTTTTTTTTAGTTTTTTCCAGTTTAACAATTAAAGCATATCTTGGTCTTAGAGGTCTGTATGGGTCCAACACTGTTGACTGAGCCTGATGCAAATGCAGCAAGTATTTGGTTGATGTTGTTGCTAATGGGAAAATTAAACCGTGATCATACTAAACAAATTCAGCCTGAGACATAATTGAAGAACAGCGATGTGGTGCAAGGGACGTCCTACAGTACTGATGAAAAGTTTAGCATGTCAGAATTTCTACCCATCTCTTTCATTGACATGCTCCTTCACATTGTGCAATAGGATGACAGAATGACTCTTTCGGTTATATCGCTGCCTGTTGGTTTGGCATGCTCTTAACAGCATTTGACCCGCATCCCTGATGACACACAAGGACGTGAATGACAGCTGAGTCAGAGTCAAACTTAAAGTGTTGCCAGTCCCCCGAGCGAGACGCAGCAAGAATTTATGGTGCTATGATCGTCTAATCTGACACAGTGGCCACTACCAAAGCTACTGCAGTTTATCTGGATGGTAATGTGATTATCTGTACCAAATTTTATGGCAATCACTTGTCAAAACATTTCACTCAAATGTCAACTTAATTACTGGATGGATTTTTACAATATATTGTACAAACATTCATAGTCCCCCCCCATGGTGGTTTTGAGTGTGGACTCAAAGTGATGGCCAAATACCTGCAACATTCAGAGCAATGATTGATTTGCTCCAGCCCCTCTGGGAAAGCATACCTCATCTAGTTAGCTCAAACTGAAAAAAAATATATATCTTGATCAGATAAACTCCTTTTGAAGTTTGTCCAGCTACCAAAACACACAGCAAGTTGGCCTCTATGAGTCCGTTGCAGCCTTCTTCAACAGACCTATTAAGCTTTACTTTGTACAGAAGACAATAAATCCTTTTGTGCATATAAAACAACTGTATACCTCCTCTGGTGACTTACAATAATAAACAAGAGAGAATGACAGCAAGGAATGACACACAAGCGAGAAAATGTGGCTACAACATTTGGTACATTTTCGATCTCTACCTGACTCTTAGTGCTGAAGGTGAAAGTGCTGTCGGTATGATAAGGGCTCCCACGCTGAGGTGGAGGTCAAAAGTTCAGAAAGTGCTCAGTCAGACACCAAGGTGAAGATACAGCGGTCAGTCACCTTTTACCCAAGTCATGGACTGCGGGGCTGCACTTGCCCATCCTCAACCCAGGTCAGACACATGCTTACAGTCACAGTCTATGCCTTTAAACGTAAAGACCAGTAATTTTACATGTCCTTAAAGTTGATCAGGTTTTGAAATTTAACTTGCTGTGTCCCAAAGTAGAGGTTTCCTTGACCTTTGACCTCCTTTCTCAGGGTGGAGTACTTGGTGTGGGGACACACCAGACCCATTAAGCAAGGGCCGCCTCTGGTCAACATGAAAGCCCGATCAACAAGCCGTGGAAAGCCAACTTGGGCCGTAGTCCTCACACTGCTCAAGAAAAGACATGCAACTGGTAGAGACTGCTGAAACACTGGGAGGACCGACAGACTCATGGACTGTGAGACTATTTTGATAAAACCGAGAAACCATGGATTTATGTTTTTGCACAAATCCTCAGATGTGGAATATTAGATCACAGGATTTGGAGCAGCCAATGATTTAATCCCTCATTCTCACTGTTTGTCCAATGAGCATAAAATAGTGGTGGACTTAAAAGATAAAGCACACAGGATGTAATTTTGTCAAAACATATCTGTCACTCTTACATTTCTCATGTAGGATTCAACAAACATCTCGCACTGTTGCCGGCTGCAGCACAAGAAATTAAAGAAACCCTAGACCACTGACGCCATTCAGCTTACAAAAACTGAATTTCCTCCTCGCTGCAGCACTTTAGCCTAAGATGGACTGAGGGAATACGGACACACAAAGAGAGGAAGATTAAACACACACTCACCAATCTATAATGGACCGTAGATGGAGTACGCCCATTCCCTATGTGATCCTTAATATGGTGGACACATACTCATAAAGGCAGCAGTGTGTGTGTGCTGCAGACATGATGTGCAAAGCACCCAGAGTGACACTGAACAAGCCATACAAGCCACTACAGGTGGTTAAATCTTAGCCAGTCCAGGTGTGCTTGTGTTGAAATCAGAGTGAATGGGTTTTACCCCAAACGTGAATGTATTTGCCTGACTGTTTTTGCAAATGTGTGTATGTGTGTGTGCATGTGAGCTAGAGAGAGTGGGTGTATGAGCGGTATGCTATGAGCACAGTCCAGATTCAGTCCAGCTCTTAAGCTTTTCTTTAGGTTTGTATACACTCTCAAAAAACAGCTGTTCCAATGTTTATGATACATTATGTACTGTATATTGATTCATCTCATATTACACTCCACTGCTGAATTCAGAAAAAATCTTGTTATTCCTTCCTTTGTGCTCTTGTACAGTATTATTTGTATATATCTATATAAATATTATTGTTCATCTTTCTTCCTCTGTTTTGTTTTTTGTCCTTATGTTGTCCTATTGTTTGCTAATTATAGCTTAATTTTGGATTTCTCCACATGTTGAAGCTGTGTACATGGAACTGCAGTCAGAGCGATACTCCTGTAAAGAATTTGAATGGTGTTGTCTTTTTTAGCGCTTTTCCAAAGACAAAAATGCAAATATAAATGTGCAAGAAATAGATTAACAGTTTGTTTATCTGCTCTAATGTGACCTTCCAATGTTACCATGTCCAGCTAACTATCTTCCTATGCACAGTAATAGAACTAAAGTAGTGTTACTTCCAAGGCCAGGGAGCACATCATTTGCTAACATTATTTTGTCTTGCCAGAGTTTAAGCTAACGTTAGCATCTCTCTCCAGCAACTCCAGCCTCACTTGTTGCCTGAGATAGTGTTAATGTTTGCCCAAAAACATTGGTTAGTCCTCATCCTCAAATCTTTCTTTCTTGTAAGAGTAAACATACAACAATAAACAATAAAGCATTATTTGTAGCCTGTCAAAGTTTGTTTTTCTGTAGTAAGCTAGGTATCCAGACATGAAATAAGCAGGAACAAAACAATAGTCTGATTTTATTTTTATCATTCTGTAGGTACTAATTGTAGCTAACTATGTTTAATCTGCAATACAAGAACAAAGTTGCTCCTTATTTACACGAGGACCTTTGCACTTGGACATGATGCTAACATTAGCCTCAGTCTTTTAGCAAGATATTATGTATTTAGTCATCAATTGCATGGTTAAGACAGTTTTGCACGGTTCTGATTTTAAAGACATTTGCCCAGAGTCAGAGATTTCAACCAACTCGTGGAGCCAATGTTGTTTGTGAATTTCATTTTATTTAATATTAATTTTGGAGTTGACATTATTTAGCCTGCTAGCTGCAGCTGATAAAATCTCAGAAATTCAGCTGACAAAATTAACAGCACCAGTTGGAGATGAGAAGCTGCTTTTGACCACCTCTGTCTGAAATCAAGAACCTATAGTTTCAAAATTATAGAGTGGCTCTTATTGTTAGTAAACTGCAAATGTGTCACAAATGTGATCCATGGGAATGAAACAAACATATGATCTAGGCACACAGAGATGTTGCCACAATCATACAGGTTGTAAATAAGCCAGAATTAAAACCAGATTATCATTTAATACCAGGGAGTTTGTTTACAACCTGCACGATCATCTGACTGCTTGAGTTTCTTGCCCTGTCTGACTCCGTTTTAGTGACTATCCCAGATCTCAGCAATTGAATTGGCGAGTACAATCGTATTATTTCCGACTGACGTACAAAACCATGAAAATAATACCAAAGTTGTAATAAACAAGACTTATCCTTTAATAGCTTGCTATCTTTCCTTGACATTGAAACCTTGTCGTAGAGCAGACACACTCACATAAACACCAACTCTCAACAACAGCTGATATAACCGTCCAGGCCTTGAAATACTTTGCATAAATTGGACAAAAATATCCTTATCACCCTGCTCTCTTTCTCATACACACACCTCCCATTCCTCTCTGTGTGTCCCTTCAGATTAAGTCATCTATCACTCTCCGTCCCAAAACACTCTCCCCTACATTCACACAGCGCCACAGAATGTAGACCATAACAGAGAGGCCAGGGCGAGCGCACACACTCTGTTTGGGCTTAGGCAGAGTGCGTGTTTTCCACCTCCTCCTCGCCGGCTCGCTGTGACGTGGTTGGCCGAGAGGTGTGGACACATTCCTGGCGCATCGAGCGGCGCTCCACGGCAGTCCAGGTCGGAGGTCGCTCACCTGTCTGCCGGCCTTGCCTAACTGAGGAGAGGTGAGCGGGAGTGGATGTTTTCTCACAGCCGAGGCCGGATAGCCTCTTGTACCCACATTTCCTCATTCATGGCCCATTCACAGATTTGTGGCACAGGGGTCACGGCTCCACCTCATTTCTGCCAAGCCGTTTCCAGACAGCAGGGGAAAGGGTGAACGAGTGCAAATGGGAAGAGGAATGTGACTGGAAGGAATGCCTCAGTGCCAGGGGAGGAAAGTAACTGAATACATTTACTCAAGTATTGTACTTGTATTCAGCTTGAATATGTCGTGTTACTTTATACTTCTTCTTTACTACATTTAAGGATTTTTTTTTTCAGCATATTTATATTACAGTTTGAGTCACAGGCTACTTCACAGATAAATACAGATAAATAGCTCATAAAACACAATGCATCGTTAAAAATCAATTCAGTGGTTCCCAAACATTTTGGTTTTTGACCTCTTATAAAAAAGCAGTGTCTAGTTGGACCTCCTTGTCACGTTTAAGATGTTTAAACCCAAAAACCAAATTTCAAGAAAGTCAGCAAAAGAAAATGATGTAGGATTATGCAAAAAGTGCTGAACCGACTTGCACCAAACTTGATGAAGGGATGGAGCATGGGCCAGGGAAGAACCCATTCAATTTTGGTGCAGACCTGGTCAAAGGGGCAGAGTGAGGGACAAATAAATCATATATGTTATCAGGCTACTTCCTTTTTCCTCCTTCCTTATTTTTCTATTATAAGAGCTAGACAGATGTGTATAGGATTTTTTGGTTTTGGCAGAGATATGTGCTCTACTGAATGGGATTCAGGTTCAATTTTTTTCAGATTTCTGCTGCTTCCAATTTTATGCACACACTGAAAATGCGCCTGGATGGAAACACTCTTTATGAATCACTGGGGCCAAATTATCAAATATTTCACAAAACCCCCCACAAAGATTAGAAAAAAAGAAAATACATTTGTGTAGCTGAGCTTTATTTTTCTTCTTTCCTGCCTCATTAATCATCCAACAATCCCTCATTTTTTCTTATGACCCACTGTAGGTGGCCCTACCCCTGGGCTGGGAACCAGTGAATTAATTAACTATATAGAGAATAACTCCACCTCGAGTAGCTACAACAGCAAAATGCTGTTTACACATCAATGCATCAGTAGAGTGGGTGCGAGCAGTAGGTAGAATTTTTAATGGACTTTTACTGTGGATCAGTGGAATATATTTACCTCCAGGTTGGGTGGGGATGGAGGTGTTTGATGTGGTGGAAAATGGCCTCAAAGTGTAGATGCAACATGGAGCCACAAATACAAACACATGCACTGCTGCAGTTGAACCATTGACCTATGGACCTCCTCTTTCTCTCTCTCTCTCTCTCTCTCTGTCTCCCTCTCTCTCTCTCTGTCTCCCTCTTGCTCGCTTGCTCATTGTCCTCAGATTGACTGGCCATTCTCAGCCTGTGATGGAGATGTCCTGTGGGGGGTTGTATGGTGTGGGAAACTAGTTGATGAATGAGGGTTTGGCATGCTTGCACAGATGCATAGTTTGCTCCAGTATAGTTTATGTGTGTGTATTATTGTAGTAATGGCGAATGCATGCATGTGTGTATATGAGTGTGTGTGCATGCCTGTATGAACACAATGCCCCACTTGTGTTGCTATAGAATAGAGTTATGGCCTTTGTCCTATCAGCATTCTTGTGTTGCTATTGGCCCCAGAGCGCATGGCAGCTCCTGCGGGCTCAGGGACAATAACTCCCCCACCCTCCCCTCCTCTTGCTGGGAGTCACAATGCCCCTCTTCGGCAGCACCCATCACCCTGAGACAGACGCTCCGAAACTGGTTGGCTACTAGTGTCACACAGGAACCAGCACCCAGTGGTCCTGGACTGGGCTGCAGTCTGGTAGTGCCATTAAAACCTGCATAAAGTCCACTTAGTAAGAACTAGACTTGAACTTATGAATAGCTCCTGAGGAGGGAAATGAAGGCAGAAAATATACTTCTTTGCAGTACAGTGAGAGGAAGCGTGCACTGGATAAGTGAGTCATGTGGTCAGTGTTATCCCATCAGCTGTGATTCACTTACAGAGGAAATGAGAAGATTGAGACATAGGAGGCCAGACTGAAACTCCTTCACTGGAGTCCTTCACCTAAAAATATCCAGCTCTGTCCTCAGACGCTATCCATGCTCTTTGGCTTTACTTTAATTGCACATGAAAACACACACACACACACACAGACACACACGCATGCAGACATGCATCAGGAATGTTTTTCTACCTGAGGAGCATCAGAGCAAGCCAGAACAGGGAGGACCATGTTGACATAGCAGAGTGATTGAGACGCTACTGCTGATTATTATACAGCCATGCAAACAAGGACCTGATGTCATCGGGTCATTATGAACGAACCCACACATCAACGAGACAACAGACAGTTTGGCTGAGCAAAAACAGACTCTCACGACAAGTCGGGACACTCTTTAAGAAACAGATTTAAACATCAGAAGCTGTCAAGTAGCCAACGTTAACATTCAGCCGAGCCCCACCAGAGCAGGGCAGGCTGAAAAAAAAAGAGGAGAAATTATAGGAGATGTGTTTGTTTACAGGCTGTAAAGCATTTCCTCTGGCTGCACCAGCACCTGTGTTTTCACCCGCCACAAAACCAACACCATATCCAGCTGCGTTAACACCACCGTGAAACCACCGGAATGGCTTCCTTTCACTGAAATTATCAACCTTTTTTCAGGGAAAACAAGTGGCAAAGCTACATGTTTCTTATGTGTGAGTTTAGGGATTTCTATCCATGTAAGACCTGGGTTTTCCTCTCTTCAGAATAAAACTCTTCCTCACTTGAGGATTTAGTTATGATTATGTGTAAAAAAATTTCAGTATCTCACAAGTAAACACGTCCATCTTTGTAATCAGATACCACTGTTGATGCATTTATGTGTCTTGTTCAGTCATGAAAAAATGTATTAAAACAAACCATTGTTGCTGATGCCCTAAACATAACATTGGGTGCCAGGAGATGTACCAGACATCAGATGTTTAGACCAGCAAATGTTAAAGGAATAGCTCAACATTCTGTGTATCTGCCATCTTGTAAGAGTAATATGAGAGGATGGATACCACTCACATTTCTATATGGTGAATATAAAGCTGCAAAGGTAACACAGTCCACCTCTCAATACCTCCAAGGCTCTACTGAAGTTAGTATGCTAACCGGCTAGCCAACTGGCTAGCCCCGTTCTGATAGTGACTCACTGTAGTGTCCAGGCTGCACTGAAGAAGTATCACTGCTCAAAGGGCATATTATATCCTCTGCCGTTGTAAATACAACAATGGCTGAAACACTTGTTAAGCGACCATTACCACCACCTGCTCCCAGCAGGAGACTACGTTTGGCGGCAGAGAAAACTTACAAATAGTCTCTTTACAGCTGCATGGTTCAGAGCTGAGCAGGTAGTAGCTGTACACTAGGTTTTATTAGTTTGTTTGCTGAAAACAAATGTTGATAAGAAAAGTGACATTGAACCATACAGTAAATATGCTATAAAACCAAAACAATAAGCTAAAAGAAGCACCAACACAAGGTCAGGCTGCAAGGTTGAGATATAAGTCTCTGGATAAATCCAAACAAGCAACACTCTAGGTCATTTGATTCAATCTTAAAATGAAAAGTAGTGATTAATGCAGCTTTCCTGAATCAACATGAGGTCCTCTCAAGTACAGTAACAGAAAAATGTGTGTGTTTATGAGCGAGAGAGAACGCAGATGAAAAGAGGACAGGGAGGGAGGGAGGGTTAGCATGTGTGGACATGAAGGAGGGAAAGGCCCGGGGACATGGAGGGAGAAAAACATTAGGGGTGATTCACAGGCATCGCTAGGCACATCAACACATACCTCTTTCTCTAAGTCACACACAAATGGCCCTTAATCTCTCTCACACACGCCTCTGGTCCATTGCCATAAACACAGTTGCATAAAAACACACACCTACTACCACACTAACTCGCCATGCCCCGAACACCCCCCACCCTGTTCAGTGGGGGTTTAAGAAGGCTTGTATGGATCAGTTCCCCACTAATCAGTACATGAGAGGGATTCTTCACATGCAGTCAGGGTGCGTGTGTTGAGATGAAAGGTCCTCCTTCAGGCAACAATTTCCTGAATGAAAGTCTACTCCTCCCTTTGTCCTCTTTTAGAGATGTTAACCTAATGTGAAATTACTGTCATGTTTATATAGGGATTTATAATGTGTTACAATAACAACACTTCCCTGATTCTTCTCTTGTACATACATTATATATTTTTCTCATATAACTAGTATTTAACTGTTAAATTTTTAATTATTATTGATGATGTTGAGTTGAGACTTCAATCCCTCATTACATAGAGATAGTTAAGGTTGTTTCTACATAAAAACACCAGCTTTGACTGATAAGATCTATACAGTGAGTGCCACTACTCTCATTAACCAGGCATAAAAGGCACTCACATCCCACACCAGCACACAAGACTTTAAAATACCTATTTCTAAACCAGGGACACAGGGTAGCCGGACACACACACACACACACACTTGTGATCCATAAAAATAGAAAGAAGGGCATAAAGAAAAAATTGCATGATCACATTACCTGAGAGTTTACAGCTGCAGATGGAGCGAGAAGGAGGCAGTAATAGCGGTAATCACAAATTAAAATATTTACATGTAGTGATGATAGTTTGACCTCAATCATTACAAAATACGAATGTAAAAAGAAGGACAAACATACATACATAAAAAGAATAGTTTCAACAATGGATACATAGGGTATTATAATGGAGTATCTGTTAATGCAGAGAAAATCCAAAGTTTTAAAGAACAATGATCCGATCTTGAGAGGCAAGTCAAAGATGGTCAAGAGATAAAACCATTTAAAAGTGATCAGACTGTATCGGCAAAAACATTTTGGTATGATTTCAGTGTTTTATCAAGGTTTTGCAGGATGAGCAGAGGAACCTACAATCGTTTAATCAGAAAACGTTAGAGTAAGTAGAACCCAACATACAAATGCAATGTGCCGCAAAAAGTAAAGTAGGCAGAGTCGTTAGTGTGAAAAGAAATGAATCATAATTATGCAACAGTAATGCACTATGATAAACTGAATGAAAAGTGTAATGGGTCAACTGTAACAGGTCAATGATCACGAATGTGTGCAGAAGAAGAGAATTGTATAACTGTATTAGAGATAAGTAAACCAACCAACACAAAATATCCAAAGACGGTGAACAGGATAAGGTTCAATGGTGACAAACACCTGCTCCAGTAGATCAGAAATAATTTTGCTGGAAAAGAGAGTTGGAGTCTCTTCATTTTTAAGACTAACAGTAGATTAATTCACACAATTTGGTCAATTTTATGTCTCACTGAGGCTGTGAGAGGAAACACACCACACTTGCATATTAGGAAAATGAGAAAATATTGGGACAGATGTGTGAGTAGAGTTGAAATGATATTAGTTATTAATTACTTATCATATGGTTAAAGTATATTTAGTAAACTGACCCAAAACATGGCTCATTCCTCATCTAGTAGCAGCGACTAAGAAGGTAAATCAATAGGGGTTTCTGAGGTATATTTTCCATTCTGTTAGACAGGAATATAGGATTTACTAAATCAGCTGTTATGGATCTGATTTTCAACAAGTGGGTAAATACTGTAATGGTTTGTCAATTGTGTTTAGGTAACAGTGTCATTAGCAATACTTGAGTGTGAATACAACACTCTCTAGTGGTATTAAATTGCACTGCTTCTATTTCATTATCAGAGTGTGATTTTGTCTGTCCCTGTGGAGTACTACACCAGTGGTGGAAAGTAAATTGGCACCAAAAGTTTACCTGCCACTGTACTAGCAGCAGGATGGTGCATGTTGGATCAATCCTGTATGAATCACAATACCATGTTTACTGTAACAAAAGGAACAGGAGGAAGGCAGAGGTTTCATGACGTGTCTCTGGACAACAACGAGTTCTGTGGTACAGAGGAATAAGATACACAAGGTACTTTGATTGTTATTCACAGTATAGTCACTGTTGTTATTTGTTGGGTCACATACATGTAATTCTTTTTCACGAGATTTATTTACAATAAGAAATGTAGAATATGAACCAGCTTATTCTTTCAAGTATTGGGTTAAGAGTACCTCCATCGTCCCACACGCATTAAACTAACAGTACTACCTGGGTAGACTGAAACAGCTGACAGAATACTTCAACATATGTTAAATCACTTTAACCGTAGTGAAACTAATACTTTGAGTACATATCATTAATAATAATTAATAAGATAATAATATAAATTTTATTATAATATTGCTTGAAATAAATATATTAATCAACCACAACAATACAACAGCTACTGTCACGCATCGAGGACGCGTCGATTTCACCACGCGACAGAGACTGACAAGATGGCGACCATATTAGAAACAGGGAGCTACTGCCGTGAAGGAGAGGCTCGGTACGGTGTTTCTTTTGATGAGGTTTCCTAACACATACAACAGTGTGGATGATGGTACATTCATTCTCGTCTGATTAACCCCGGCAGGTTAGTCTTTTCGAAGCCGAGCCTGGCTCAGACCCGACCCTGGCTAACGCACGAACTTGTTAGATTTTATCGGTGTTAGCGTCGCCATTAATGCTAATAGCTAGCTAACGCCAGTTGTGGGCTCTCTCATCTATTTAATAAATACAAAAATCAGTAGAACCAGTATTGGCGGCGCTTGCTTTCAAAGGCTTCCACTTGTATTGTAAGCCAGATCAGACATTTATTTTATGTGTTTTTACGGTATTTTATATTTTCTTTGTGTTTGATTTCAGTATTTGTAATCGCAACTCCTTATAGCTGTATCAATTACATGGGTGAATATAGCTGCTGTAACCTTAGCTGTGGAGAGTGCTTAAAGTTGAGCCATTTGACAACCTTATCTCGTGTCTCGTTTGTGTTTACT
Organism: Lates japonicus; assembly: GCA_033238685.1. Taxonomy (NCBI): domain Eukaryota; kingdom Metazoa; phylum Chordata; class Actinopteri; family Centropomidae; genus Lates; species Lates japonicus. Next base: position 30,697 of record BRZM01001838.1, read on the forward strand.
GTAAACAGCTCCACCGGCTGCGGGTGTTTTGTTGTGGCTTATTTTATCAGTTAACCTGAGGCTGTGTGGCGGCTGGAAGCCACTTAAGTCCATGCAGTCACAAGGACAAACTAGTAAAGCGCGCTTAAAATCAAGATAAAATTTTAGTGACATTACAACTCTGAGGTAACTTCCACAGAGTTCTCGCAGTGTTAGCCTGTATTAGCCGCCCTTCTTCGTACATCAAGTCTGTGGGACAGTTCCAAAGCTGTGTGTGATTACTACAACTTATCATATGTGGCTAATCCTCACTGAAGTTGCTGACTAGAGGACAGAAACACGTTAATGTATGTTTACCGCTTATCGATACCATTCTGGAAGGTCTGAAGTTAAAGATCATGCTCTATGATTCAGCAAGACGTGGTTAGACATCACAAACTTCAACAGGGTCTGTCTTGGATCTGTGGACAACACAGATTTACGTATATCAGTGGCTTGCAGCTCAATCTGATCAACACTTATTTAACAACACGCCCACCCCAATATAACTGGTAAACAAACGCCTACTTTGACCTGTTCACGGAGTCAAGCTTGTTTTGTTTTCTAAACATGTTAACTGAAATGAAGGGAGTTAACACAGCTAATATAAACAGTTCTACCTAGATTTTTAGTTAGATACCCCATGTTTCCTTATTCTCCTGGTTCTTCCTGTATTTCAGTGTCTCCATCACTTGCCCTCTGTTATCTAGTTTTCATTTCATCAATTTTTCCTTGAGTTCCCTCATTATTCTGGCAAAGGTAGACCTGTACCCAGACAAAAGACGCACCACTTTACAAGCTCAGTCCCCCTTTGTTGGATAATCTTACTTCTCTGGACCTCAGTGTGGAGGGTTGATAGGCTCAGCCCACCAAGGGATCCTGTTTCTTGTCAGCTGAGGCACCAAACTTCAGGATGTGAAAGAAGCCAGAGGGCACAGCATGGAGACTTATTGTTGCCCTGGGGTTGAGTTTAGTTGTTATTCCTTGTCTTGACAACCCCAGAAATCATCCTGGCTACCGTCAGTTCTCAACTTTTTCTCTTTTGTGAATATTTCTGAGGTTTGTTGTGTTGATGTTTTCACATCCAGGTTTAACAGTCCATACAATTTAAACACCTTTCTTCTGCTTTTGAGTGAAGCGCCTGTAACACTCAACACAGTCATGTTTATCAGCCAGTTATTTTACCGTCAGCCCATGTTGCAGTTGGGAACACTAAAGCTTGCTTGCCAATCACAGTTTCACACAGTTTGTGTGTGTGTAGCGCTATGGCCTCATAAAACAGAGTCATTGGAGGTCGATGTAGTGACTTTGAGATAATAATTTTATTGTGTGGTTTGATATGTCTCAAGAAAAAGAACAGATGTCATTATATATAAAAAGCACAGAATGTGCTTTTCTTTTAAGTTTATGTTTGGCTATGCTAGTTCAGTTTCCTTGCACCTGCTTTCTCTTATTCCATCTATTCATCTGACTGACTAGGATCTGTCTCTCTCCTGTAGACACCACGATGCCCTGAGGTCCTATCATCTCGCTATGGTCACCATGGTGGGACATGAAGCCAGTGTGAAAGACTAGACACACACACACACAGACTCACACACAGACGGTCAGTTATTGATCGACGGACAGCCAGCCTCGCAGGCAGGAGTGTGTAATGGACAGGTGTAAGCATGTGGGGCGCGCTGCCCCAGACCACTCCATCCCTCAACCTCAGAAGTGGCACTGCTTGACTGCACACCACAGAGTCTATATGGGCCTGGTCTGGGCTGTGCTCATGGCTTGGCGGGCTACACGAGAACACGCTTTGCAACACTTCCAGCAGCAGCTACCACCCGTTGGCTATGGAGGTTAATGAACTTATATTTTTTGTTACTTCAGTGAGCGACTATGTCTCGAATGATAACGCCAACTGAGACCTCAAGCTACTGTAGCACGCTCAGTGCTAGCCTGTGAGCCAGCGCTTATGAGGTTACCACCCGCAGGGCGCACCTCCGCCTGCCACAGCCACCATATATCCAGCCCGTGAGCTGCAGCTCAGGACGAGACAGGATGTTTACTGCCTGCACGCTGAGAGCTTATGGACGCCAGTCATTGGTTTGGACTGACTGAATGTGACAGAAGAGGGAGGAGGAAGAGAGGAAGAGGGAGGAGGGAGGAGGAGCAAAAAGGGAGGCGAGGGAGGAGGCGGCTCAGCAGTGTGCCACAGGAGGAGCTGGAGAATGCTCCTCTGGAAGAGTCGCCACACGCCGGAAGAGCCAGAGAGTCGCAGATGCGGCAGTCACGATGCCATCTCTCGGAGGGCACGCACAAGACGAAAACCTCAGGACTCGACTCTCACCCGCAGGCCGGACTCAAAGCCCTGCTGCTACCCCAAAAAAGCTAGACGGATTCAAAAGGTCCAATCAAAGGCTCGTCGCTCTTCTACCACCAAATCTAAACCCAAAACTCCCTCAGCAACCCCGTACTGCTCAGACACCTGTCCGCAAGCAGAGTACCAAACAGGGCGGCTCATTTAAGCGGCGTCCTGGCTGGTCACTCCTGAGTGACAGGCCTATAATTTAGGTAACACCTGTTATATGAACTCCATCCTGCAGGTACCGAGTCACCTGCACGTCTTCAGAGTGCTTCCTGCGCCTGGACCTGACCCAGGCACTGGAGCTGGCTGGCATCTGCCGCCCACGGCCAACTGGCGGTGGAAGGCCTGGCCCCCATTCCCCTCCAGAGGAAGGGACTTCAGACCAGCCCAGGCTGGGGCAGGGCTGCCGGCAAGCATCACGGGTCCGCAGCATGGAGCTTATATAAACCCAAAGAGCCCAGCTCGGGTTAATACTTTTCTTGCCATGAGCTGCACACCTGTTCCAGGTCATGTGGAGTCTGGGCAAATGGGCCATATCGCCTTTGCCATGCTCCACTCCGGTGTGGCAGCTGATCCCGCCGCTCAGGGGCTTGGCTACCAGCAGACGCCAGGAGTTCCCTGTGTGAGCTGCTGAATAAGGTGCAGCATGAGCTGGAGACACCGGCAAGTGCAACCACTGCAGTGAGTCCCACAGACATGAAACGACTCATCAAGCAGGTGCTCAGTGTGGTCAACACCAATCTTCATGGCCAGCTTCTCAGCTGCTGTGTATGACACACACACACACACCTGTAATCACCTTACTTAACAACCACTGAGTAACTTAGCAGCCAATATGCTTTCATCTGACTCAATTATAATGCATGCACATTCACCCACTCAGTTTGCCCACACCCACTGGCTGCACTGATCATCCAATGAGTTTGGCTGAACTGTATCACTTTAATTCATATCCAGATCAAAACTGAATTTATCACCAAATCCTTAAGTGGGAGGTTCAGCTCAGCACTGACATGAATTCAAAACCGAGTAGACTTTTAAGATTTTACTTGGACTGATTTCACGCTGTTGGTTGTGTAGTTTTCATTTTGCCCAAACTTTGCTTGCTGATCATTGCTCAAATCAGCTGCACCTGTGCTCCATGTTTTTCTTTTTTCTTGTGTGATGTCTCAGCCGGTCGGGTGTAGTCTCCAAGTGAAAGTGTACAGTGCCCAAGAACAGGTGCCAAAGGTGTTATTACAGACTCGTGGTTCTGCACCACGATTACGCAGGATCAGCTGATTAAGATGATGACATCTGACTCATTGCTGGATTACCTAATCTATACAACTTATTCTGCCAAAGTTGGCATCATTTCCAGAGTGACTGATAGAAGAGGCCGTGGGGAGCGTGGGAGTGTTAGTAAGAGTGGATGAAGAGGATTAGTGTCTACTTGTGGAGCTGGGAGACACTGCACACCATCATGCTGAATAGAGGGCTGTGTCTGCAAGGGTTTTGGGGTTTTGGGTTTTCTCAGCCCAGTGGCTAAACCACAGCACCAACTCTTGACTGTTTTTGTCTCTTTGCTGCAGATCGCTAATTGTATGGTGTGAAGTTTGTGATGTATATGAAATAAAGTTCACTTGTCTTTTTTAAACAGGACCGTATAAAAAGACAGACCAAGGGCAAAGACAGGACAAATACAGTATTTAGACAGATATTAGATTAAACTCATAATATATTACTACACCCATCTTTTTGGATTCAATGGTTCGGGTTATTTTCCCCACTCGCTTACAGGTGACGCGGCCTGGCGTATGGCTCATCGCCTCCAACACTGTGGAGCCTCTTGGGATCTGTCTCTGGAGTTCCCTGAGCGGTATCACAGTAATAGCAGGAGTCAGCCAGTGAGGCTTCGTGCCACTTTGGTGAAATGCTGGCCAAGTTCACAGAGACTGAAGCGCTGAGGGAAACATCTATGCCTGCCACTAGCACTGTGAGTTCAAATGTAAACATGCACACACCTAGCTTTAGAGTGTTTATTCTGAGTATTTCACTACTGATATAAACACAAGGGACATTCAAGACTTGTTAATCTTCAAATTGTATAGGTCTGTCATTTCTGTTCCTTCCCACTTTCAGTTGTTAGATGAAGCTGCAAAACAGGTTCCCAAGGTTTTAATGAAAGTGATAATTATATTCTCATTGAAGTTCACTTGAAATACAAATAATTTGCCCAAAATAAAATTTAAATGTCTAACTCCCAGACCAATTTATTAAGCCATAGTTTAGAGAGAAAAATTTAAGCGGACAATTGAAAGAATATTGGTTTCATTCTTTTCTTGTCTAATTACAGGGGTGTCAGAGTGGATTCACAGTGATGATAGAAAAGAGAATAAAGGGGTAGAACATCTTAAAGGTTGATCTTTGAGTGGCACATCATGATTGCTTGGAGGACTTGAAACAGTGTGGAAAAAAAATTATAATATCATCAAGTAAATAGCCAACTTGTTAAAATTGGAATTAAATTATAACCACTTTTAAAAAAAACTATTAGTATTATTATTACTAGCTTTCTACCTTTTTAATGATAGAGGGCGTAGCTAATGGATCATTAAAACCTGCCTGGAAAGAAAGTCATTGTAAATATATTTAAGCATTAGGCTATGCAGACCTCATTTTTAATGGCAGTTGTAATGCCAGACTCAAAGCAGTAACAAGTATGCACAGATAATGACGATTGTCATTCATATACATGAGCACGCCACAAGCAGAAAGGCTGATGATGTGGAACATGATTAGAACAAGTTATGTCCACAGTGTTCTGATAATCCGACTGAAACTGAAGATTCCACTAAAATAAATCAAATCTGGCCAGTGAGTAATCTGGCAGCTTTTGTTGTCATCCAAAAAATGAAGGCTGTGTTAATGTGGTATGCTGGATAATCAACCAAAAATAGGTATACCAGTTGCAGATAATATTGTTTTAAAACTGAAAAGTCATATCTGTATATAGAGAACAGGAATAGATGTTATGTATTTTTTTTCTCTTATTATTTTTCCCCATTACTAGTACAGCTTCTTTGCACCCAGTTGTTTCACCTCTCAGATGTTGTAGTAAATATTGTTTTTGTGTAAATGGGAGTTTTTCCTTGATCTCGACAGCTTACATAGCCACTGGTCACAAAATGCAGCAAAGCTGAGGCATGTTCGCCAGCATGTTTCACAAGGCGGCTAAACCTCACCTTTGGTGTGCAGTTTGCTCACGCGACCTCCAAACCAGTTATCCTGACCGGGTTAATAGAACAGCTGATGGTCCACAAACTGCCCTCGGTCCTATGCCTCACCTCAAATCAGTTTGTGGCAAGACGCACTTACACCAGAGTCAATTTGGTTCGTCTGGCTTATTCAATTAAATACAACTTTTTCAACAAACAAAACACTGATAATAAACTTTGGGGAAGTTTTTATATGAAAATGATGCTAACAGCAAAAGCCCAATCCCACTAGCCATGTGAGAAGGAATAAACAACATAAATTGTGTGATTAATGCTTAATGTTTGTTTTAGTTCAGATAAATTGTTCTGTCCTCGCCCCTTTGTTCTCTGTCGAAAATAGGAAATGAAACAGTCTGTTGCCAAGATTGAGCTAAGTAGCTTTTATCATCTGAGAATATGAAATGAATTTTCCATCTGGAAAGTACAGTATATAAAGAAAGAAAGTGACAGGAGAAATAGATTGAACAGATGAAGGTGACCACAAAACAAACCCCGCCAGCTGACAAATTACATGTAACTGAACGAAGTATACTGAT